>AVPN01000356.1:18669-30151 GCA_000695325.1 Pleurobrachia bachei | reverse complement strand
GGAGGAGGATGTCAAATGATCCCCCCAGTTCTGGCAGAGGAGTCTGGAGAGTACATCATTGCCGCCATTTTCAACATTGGAAAGGTATCTCTCACATCAGCCAATCAGTAGCGTTCCGTCATATTCGCTGCCTGCTCAGAGCGTCATCCAAGACGTCCAAGACGCATTCCGCTGACATTACAATTTACATACTTTATTATGCACGTTTTGGACGTCGTGGATAACTCTGTCTCTGTCAGCTGTCTCCCTCACTCACTCTCCCTCCCAGGTGTCCCTTTGATAGCTGTTGAGATGACCTCACCTTTCAAGACTCACAAGAAAGAATATTGGTATCGACAGAGAGTTTGGGATGCAAAGAGCTATAGCTTTCAGGGAAACTGTGATCGCTGAGAGGTATTGTATAATGTCTTCATAATGTATTTCGTAGTCGTTGTAGGAAATATCATTATTTTTTATTGGGTTGAACTATTTTGGGTGGGAAATCAATTAATATGCCTAGTAATGCTCTAATTATTTGTTGATCAGGACAGCAAGGAATATCTCTCTTGGTTACATAATCTACAGCGGCTGCAACGACTATCAGATTACAGGTATATAGCTTGTTCTAATCCTTCTTTACATTTGTCGCTGAGAGAGAGGTTCGAACAAGGCAAATGTATAGCACAGCACCCCTCCATTGCTTAGCCATTATCTCTCTCTATTTCCTACCATCTACACACAGGTAAAGCAGCAAGTGAAATAGCAAAGGATGATCGTGTAATTGGAGCGATAGCCCCAGATTCGGCTGACTTTGTCAAGTTTGCCGCTAATGCCCTCACATCCTACTCCATCCCGACCATGACGGGCCTATTTTTCGACGAGGAGCTCCGGTCCTCCAAGTACCCCACCGTCTTCTCTACAATAGACACGGAGGTAGATGAGGCATATCTGGTTAACGAGCTCCTCCTGGACATGGATGTGCGGTTTGTGGACATTTGGTATCACCGATACTCGGTTGATAACGCTAACGCTCTACATGACCTCATAGTAAGCAAGGGTGGGGGGTCCTGCGCCCGATTGAACGAGCTACCCCGGAGTAACCCAGAGACAGTTATCAGGAAGGTATACAATGAGAGCAGTCACAGCCATGCCGCTGGTGTCCAGGTACTGCTCCTCAACAACCACAACCAAACGGTCAGCACTCTACGGTTCATGGTGGATGAACTAGGATTCAATGATAAAATGTTCATTTTCGGAACCTCCGAAAGTCGCACAAAGTACACTGAACAGTTTAAAGAGGCGCTCAAGCTTGAAAGTACGAGGAACATCCAGATTTTCACCCTGAATGAACTGGTGAACACCGGTTTGGGAGAACTCGACGATAGGCTGGCAAAGTTTTGGAGAGAAGGAGGTGAGAGATTGGATCATCTCTACCGGTCAGTACAGAAGGATAGCAGAAGATGTAAATGGAACACCGGTCTAAATGAAACAACGTGTCAAGTATCAGATTGGCTGACCAGCTACGTTGCAGGGGTAAAATTCTTGACAGATTCACTATCACAGACCATGAGAGAGGAGCATAGTTGCCGTGAGGAGCTGAGACAGGCAATGTTTGAGGATCTCACCAACTCCAACCGGACCTTACATCTTCAAATGGGTGATAAAATTACCATCCAAGGTCAGATTGCTAGGAGGGTTATTCAAATGGGGTTCAATGTTACTGTTACCAGGGGCAACGCACCTTCAAAGACAGTAGGGAAGGTGTTCCCAGACAGGCTGCATTTGCATGATCCTGATTCACTGAAAGGTCTGGTTACCAAGACATCCTGCTCGGAGGACTGTAACCCAGGTCAATACAGGGTGTTTGGGGAAGGTATTAAGGACCTGTACTGTTGTTGGTACTGTGTTGAATGCTCTGTGAGCACTATAGCAACAGAGGTGAACCAAGAATCGTGTAGACCCTGCCAAGACAACGAAACGGCCAACGAGGACCGAACTGAGTGTGCAACGGTGGAGAAGATAACGATAAAAACCGGGACATCCTACTTTGTCGCAGCCTCCAGTTGCACAACTATGGGAGTGGCACTTGTCATTTTATTTGGGGTTATCGTCCTAATACACGAGGAGAGACCGGTGGTCAAAGCATCGGACCCGGGGTACCTTTACACAGTCCTGCTTGGCCTCTCTCTAGGGTTCCTAACGGCCTTTCTCCCTCTCTTACCACCCAGCAGGACCCATTGTGCGGTGGAATATATTCTATTTGCGGTATTCACCACCATGATAACTACTAATCTGGCGTGGAAGTGCCTCAAGATCTACGGTATCTTCCAATCAGCAGAGCAGTTCCAGAGACCAAAATGTGCATTCCTGTTTAAAAAGGGAGGTCAACTGTGGGTTAATGTTCTGCTCCTCAACAACCACAACCAAACGGTCAGCACTCTACGGTTCATGGTCGATGAACTTGGATTCAATGATAAAATGTTCATTTTTGGAACCTCTGAAAGTCGTACCAAGTACACTGAACAGTTTAAAGAGGCGCTCAAGCTGGAAAGTACGAGGAACATCCAGATTTTCACCCTGAATGAACTGGTGAACACCGGTTTGGGAGAACTCGACGATAGGCTGGCAAAGTTTTGGAGAGAAGGAGGTGAGAGATTGGATCATCTCTACCGGTCAGTACAGAAGGATAGCAGAAGATGTAAATGGAACACCGGTCTAAATGAAACAACGTGTCAAGTATCAGATTGGCTGACCAGCTACGTTGCAGGGGTAAAATTCTTGGCAGATTCACTGTCACAGAGCATGGGAGAGGAGCATAGTTGCCGTGAGGAGCTGAGACAGGCAATGTTCGAGGATCTTACCAACTCTAACCGGACGCTTCATCTTCAAATGGGTGATAACATTACCATCCAAGGTCAGATTGCTAGGAGGGTCATTCAAATGGGGTTCAATGTTACTGTTACCAGGGGCAACACACCTTCAAAGACAGTAGGAAAGGTGTTCCCAGACAGGCTGCATTTGCATGATCCTGATTCACTGAAAGGTCTGGTTACCAAGACATCCTGCTCGGAGGACTGTAACCCGGGTCAGTACAGAGTGTTTGGGGAAGGTATAAAGGACCTGTACTGTTGTTGGTACTGTGTAGAATGCTCTGTGAGCACTATAGCAACAGAGGTCAACCAAGAATCGTGCAGACCCTGCCGTAACGAGGACCGAACTGAGTGTGCAACGGTGGAGAAGATAACGATAAAAACTGGGACACCTTATTTTGTAGCAGCTTCTAGCTGCACAACCATGGGAGTGGCACTTGTCATTTTCTTTGGGGTTATCGTCCTAATACACGAGGAGAGACCGGTGGTCAAAGCATCGGACCCTGGGTACCTATACACAGTCCTGCTTGGTCTCTCGCTGGGGTTCCTGACGGCCTTTCTCCCTCTCTTACCACCCAGCAGGACCCACTGTGCAGTGGAATATATCCTATTTGCGGTATTTACCACAATGATAACTACCAATCTGGCGTGGAAGTGCCTCAAAATATACGGTATCTTCCAATCAGCAGAACAGTTCCAAAGGCCAAAATGTGCATTCCTGTTTAAAAAGGGAGGTCAACTGTGGGTTAATGTAATTAACGTGGGAGTTGTGTTGGCTATGGCCTGCCTGAACGTGTGGGTGTTCGGTCAGGGATGGACACACAGTGACTACCAGAGATCACCCCACAACCAAATCTATCCGATCTGTACCACCTCAAATAGCACTACAGCGATTGTTACCGCTCTGATTCCCCTACTCAATCCAGCCTCACTCCTTCTTTTCAGCCTCGTTATGGCCTTTCAGATGCGGCTGTTTCCCCATAACTTCCGGGAGACCCTTAACATCTTTGCAGCCACTCTAATAGTAGTGTTGTGCTGTATAATGTTCCTAACTGGATACAGCCTTGCTGACCCGTTTTTCAAGGCTATTCTCCGGGCGATTGTTATATTTGTAACCAGTATGGCCTTCCTCCTCGCGCTCTTCCTTCCTCGGATAGCGGTACTATTGCAAAGAGAGGCGGATATAGAGGAGGAGAGAGAGGAGGTGAATACTAGTGTGAGATTATTCGTTGCAAAGAGTAGCACTGCTGCGAAGGCGAAAAAGAAGAGAAACATCAAACTAACCAGTCTTTAATCGGTGAACAAATATAAGTTCCCCCTCCGTGTATTTCAGCTCAATTGAAAATGTGTCCACCGTCTTTTCAAGGGTGGCTAGACTTTTGAAGATTGACAGACACGACTGAAAAATAAAGACATTTTGTGAGCGTGTATTTTACTGTGTGTTTTGCTGGTACATTATTTATTGCCCTCTGTAGAAATAGTTGTACAATTGTAACATACCCTTGATGAAACCTTGCATCTCAATTCTCCTGAGTTTTGCGTTTGTAGGGAAAACTTAGAAAAGAAAGAAGTGTGAAATAGAAATGAGCCATAGGCTGATCGGGACTGCGATACTGTCCGTACTGCTAACTGAAAATAATGTTTGTCTTTACAAAACTTGTAGTGTTAATGAGTTGTTCGGCGAGAACCTCTATGATAGTTCATAACTGAATCCGGTAGGACAATACTCACCCCATTAGATTCCCCTTCAAAATAAATGTCTTCCCCAATCTTCGACAGGCAGTAAACGGCTCGTCCAAATGCTGCAAAATATAGATTGCAGGGGTATTGGATTTAGTGAGAAGTAATAAAATCGGGTCGGTGAGTTTGGGAAAAGATGTCGGCCGAAACTTTGCGTAGAGAAAAGGCTCCGCGCGCTCCGTCTATGTACAATTTTCACAGAGAATAGTGCGACCCAGCATTGGCACAATTCGACAAGATACCAGATGGACAATTTACAAATATTCATTGCCATTTCGGCTTCATGAGCGAAGAGCCTTTCCTAGAGATGGTTATGATACCAGACAAAAACTGCACAGGGTAAGGTGGTAGTTGTTTTCATGAAAATTTAATTGCCTAATATGTATGAGACTCTAGTTTCTTGAAGGCTTATTAGCAAAAAAGATAAATGGGGGGACAGATTAACCAACATTAGTCCCCATGCTCTCACCCTTTATGTATCGGCCGGGAGTTGAACACTTCATGTATCACTTCATGTATCACACCAAACTCCACGCATTACCACCTTCCTAGTTCAGGGGTGTTGTGTATTATAATAGGGTGTTTTGTACAATAGGGTGTTTTGAACAATAGGGTTGTGTAAAGAGTTGGATAACAGGTGGAGTGTATAATAGGGTGTTCTTAAAAACAGGACACAGGTGATGTTAAAAACAGGTGCAAAGGGTGTTGTGAAATAACAGGTGTTCAACAAATTACAGTAAAACCTAGATTTCCCGAAGTTCGATTTACCACACGGCACCCATATAAATTTCATCCAATATTTCGACTCTGTTTATCGATATACCGTGTTAAAATAGTCCCTTTGAATACTGAAGAGTTCAGTGAATCGAGTTTTGACTGCTATAAACGGGAGAGTGAGTGAGGCAGGTTGCTGAGAGGAGTGTCACGAGAAAAAGGTATAGAAAAGTGAGAGGATGATAAAAAGGGGGGGGGGAGGGGTACTGTGAGAGGATGATAAAGGCTGCAGCTGAAAAAAGGCTTCATCTGACAAAAAGGGTCAATTAAATCTGATATTTTATATTTACACAAAAAACACACATGACAGCAATGATTAAACAATAAAAATAGTAAAAGATCTCACATTCTCCCCGACCTCTCTTTCTCTCCATCCTCCAACTCATAGGCAGGTCTAAACTTGTCCCCCTCGCCCACACTAAGAGCCGGGTTGGGTTTCGTGTTCACCTTGTTTCCAATAGAGGTGTAACCCTGATCGTAGAGGGGGCAGTAGGGCACCTGGAGGGACCTTAGGAAATTCCAAACCTGGCTGTAACTCCACGAGATAATGGGGTTTACACGGAGGATCTGGGGCCAGCCTGGATCAGTAACAGCGAACTCCGTGAGATGGGAACTGTACGGGTCCGTCCTTCGCGTACCCATCAGGATTGCCTTTATGTCAGGGTGCTCCTTCATCAAAACTTCCAGTCCCTCCTTGATGGATGCCTTGATTCTAATCAGGGTGATGGGGTACACTCCAACGATATCGTCAATGAACTCCTCTACCTCGGGAAATGTCTCCCCGCTCTCGATACACACCCCCAGAACAGTGGGGGAAGCCTGCTGTTGGAGGGCCAGGTGGAGGAGGTGTAGCACCACCGTGCAATCCTTACCACCGTTGAAGGCAATTTGCAATAGCTCCCCCTGCATCTTCAAGGGCCTTGGTTACCACGGTAACTGCAGCGCTGACAAGGGCAGGCTCGCCAAATGCGGAGACATCTGATGTACCTGGCTGCATGATACTAGAATGAAGAGCAAGAGGGTGGTTAGGAGAGGTTTGTCAAGCGGTTGGGGGCGCTTGGGAGATGGGGGTAAGTCTGGTGTAAAAACATTTCTCGAAAAGGGCTATAAAAGTTCAGTATGAAGTATTGAACAAGTAGAGAGGTAAAGGGCAATTCTCAATTCGCAATAAGGAGACAGAGAGGTAGGGAAGAGTTTTTATATTAGGCCACTTTATCACAAACTACGTTACTAAATGTTAAAACTTGCGATCAGATAAGGTGAGAAATATGTGACGTGGCAACGAATTGCTCTCTTGATAGAACATTCTAACAGATAACATTTTGACACATCAAGTAAAAAATTATCTACATCTAACCGCGTTAATTCAGTTCACTCTCCCTGCATCATCAAGTCTTGTCCTTCTTAGGCTGTACGTCAGCAAATCCTAGCGAATCTAGGTCCTCCTTGGCCATCAAGCCAGTATCCATCCTACACTGTAGGTATAACCTACTCTCCTCTCTGCAAACCCTCTGATTATAGTTGTTTTCCTTCAGACAGTTCATGAATGTTTCCATCGCTGTTTTACACTCGGCGAAATGATCCAGGGGGAAGCTACCTTTATCAGGGGGCATGGCAGGAGGGGGTCTCTTGGCCATGTTCATGGTGCTGCTTTCTAGGTAGGGAAACGTTTTATTGGATGAAGAGAGAGGGGAGCAAGAGTATTAAAATTTTCACCAGACAAAAGAGAAACTGGAGAAATAATAATGGTACAAGGTATCGAGGGAGAATAATATGGGGAATTCGGGGCCTGGGGTGTACAATAAATAAAGAAACGCTCATGTATTAGCAATAAGTATTCAATTCAAGATGTGTGTCTCAGACACTGGTAAATGATTAAATAGCTATTTGTAATAATGCTTGACATTAAAAAAGATGAACAATGATATAATTTCTCCATCCCCTCACGTTACCCCATCTTCCTCTCTTCGTCGCTTTTTCTTTTTCTTGTGGCGGCGCTCTGTGGGGAGGGATTACTAGTGCTACAATTTGGCAGTGAAAACCAAGTTAGAATACAAAACAAACATTTCAGCGTACAGTAAGAATATATTATGTGACGAGTGGGTCGGACAAGTTGTGAATTTCAGACCCAGTCACCACCTTTGGCTCCATAATCTAACATTAGTCATTACCCACTATCTGCACATCAACACATCCCCATACCTTCACTATCGCCGTCTCGTTTTTTCTTTTTCTTCTTGTGTCCGGTAAAGAGGGGGTTCCTGCGGTCCTCAAGTTTACCCGGTTTCAAACGGAACCCTGAGAACTGCTCGCTGGAGAGGGGCTGTAGATCGCGTTGTATGGTTGGGGGTTTATTTAGTAGCCCTATCAAACCATCCGCTTCATTTGTCGTCTTTATATCAATCTGGCCTGCAGAGACAATTGTATGGTTAGTACTTATGTGAACTACGTAGTACTATAATAACAGATCTACTAACACAGAACATATTCTATCACAATATCGACCCTCCTACCTTCTGCGGGACACAGGAAGTCGAGGAGGGAACTCTCGCCGAGTTTTCCGTTGCATAGTTTCTGATATTCTGGCATTAATCCCGTCTGATGGAGAAGATCCTTCTCTCCCGCGAGCTGGTCTGCCGAGATCTCTGGAGGGGTGAGAGGGATGGGTGAAATAATGGGTGGTGAGGGTCGGGGAATAGAGGGAAAATTATCAATTAGATTTGATATTGCGAGCTGGTCTGCCGAGATCTCTGAAAAGGGAGAGGGGTGAGAGGAAAAACATGGATCATTGAATGAAGGATAGGGTGAGGGTCGAAGAAGAGAGGGGAAGCATCGATTCGATTTGATATAGCGAGCTGGTCTGCCGAGATCTCTGAAAAGGGAGAGGGGTGAGAGGAAAAACATGGATCTGTGAATGAAAGATAGGGTGAGGGTCGGAGAAGAGAGGGGAAGCATCGATTCGATTTGATATTGCGAGCTGGTCTGCCGAGATCTCTGGAGAGGTTGAGAGGAAAATAATGGAGGGGCAGGGTGAGGGTCGGACGATAGAGGGGAGAGTATCAATTATATTTGTAATTTAGATCTGTACTTACCAGACCGTGGCGTGTGTAAGTAAAACTCGTGATTTACAACTTTACTTTTATCAAATTTAAAATCGTCATTTCTCACGGTGCCGTCCAGCTTTCTTTCAGATCACAACATAATTTTAATCTTGGCTAAATATGAGAGATATAAAAGCCGTTATTTGGACAGTAAATTACGGGGTATGGACAATTTGGCCTACATTCACTTAAGTGAATACTGAACACTTCATCTCACTATATCTAATGCAAATTTGACGGAAATGTGACACCCTATCGTCGGTGTGACGACGTGATCCGTCACTGTGACGACGTGATCCGTTAATGTGACGACGTGATCCGTCAGTGCGACGACGTGATTCGTAGGTATCACAAGCGCTAGACAACTGCTTGCGAACAAAATGGGTCACATCACATGCATAAAAGGGAGAGAAAGAGAGAGAGGAAAAAAGAGGGATCACATCACATAGCATCAGGGAGAGACAGTGAGGTCACAGAGAGTCTGAGTAAGACAGCGAGAGACATAGAGAGAGAGAGAGAGAGAGAGAAAGAGAGAGACAGAGACAGAGGGAAAAAATATGAAAACAGACCCCTTTGCGATCGGTACGATCGCCCCAGTTTTGCTAGTATAACATAATCATATTTTATTATGTGTATTGTGTTCATTGTGTAATTTAGGCATGTCAATGACATGATGTCATGAAAACCCATTTTGAACACACGCACCAAATACAAAATAGTTATCAACAAACGATAATATAACCCACAAGGGATTAGTATAGGGATAATGTGAACAATGATAACAGCTTTGCTGCAAGTTTTGATTATCACATCTATTATAATATAATGTAGTTTATGTGAAGCCCAAAGATTAGTATTTTTTTTTAATCTCGTGAGCGTATATAATGCTACATAACATTTAAGGTTAACGTGCACGTACGTGAAGCAAATGGCTCACGTGCTGTTTATGGAAGGCCCAATTAAATCGGGCCTACAAAAGATTACATTTTAACAAATTATATTATGCCGAAACCACAGAAAGTAGCCGATTTAAATTCTCTTTTAGAGACAAACCTTGTGTTTTGGAACTCTATACGCTATTTTTATAGTCCAGAACAAACTTCTTTTACTGTGTCACTGTTTTGCCTTGCTCGACCCTCTTTCTGTAAAGAAAGGCTAGAACATAACAATCCTGTTGTTATAATATGGACAATTGAGACTCGTTGGATTTCAGGATCAATATTGATACAACATGCGGTCACATGATACGCATCACCGAGTGATACTACTGATGACCTCTTTAATCAGACGCCATTTAATAATACCTCTTGTAAAGACAACACAATGATACCAATGTTACCCTCCAGTTACGGGTTTGAAACCCGGTGTCTGGATTATTTCTCGATGGTGGATTCCCGGAGGGTGATTTCTGATGAACAATGGAACACGTGATATCTACCGATATTTTGACATACATTGCATTGAAAGTACCCCATCACGTGTGCCGTCAGTAATCCTTGTCACACACGCACAAACATAAAGGGCAGCCGAAATGTGCAATCCAGACGCCGGGTTTCAATTGTCACAACTGGTCCCTTACTATCATTTCTTCTAGATAAAACTTTATTAGCAAAATTTGGTCAAAAGGGGGAGATTATACAAATACAAATACAATTATAATTTATATCCCGCTTTTGGGCCTATGCATTGTTAGTGCTAGGAGGACGCCGTTTCAATCAGTCGATTGAAGCAACGCACCTACCACTAACAAGCCTTCTAAAGCGGCTCATCTTATTTTCAAGGTTGTATGCAAGCTCCATCCACTTTTTAGCAACGCTATTTAAAGTTTTGTGTGCACAACATCAAGATCTCAATCTAGAACTAGTTCCAGTGCGATCCAAGTATACCTCTCTTGGACACCACGAACCACCATGTGGCCTTGAATAATATGCAGAACGGGATTTGAAAAATGAATGAGATGGGGAAATAGGAATATACTACAGTTGAATGTGTGTGGTAACGTTCAAAATTGCCAAAGCGGGCTTAAATTTGGCCTGCGCTTAATATATACAACTCCCTGGCCTCGGGAAGGGCGACAGTTCAGCAGCGAGCTACGGATGCGCAAATGAAAATAGTTTTCTCAAAAATGCGACTGGGCTTTTTTATCCAAATTTCATTCACCGCGCGCGCCGCAAAATTATTTATTTGAGCCGCGCGGTCAGACGGAGCATGGGAAATAGTTTTGCGCGTGCCAAATCAGGTCTGATGGAGGGTGGCCACTTTTTAATTTATTTCAAGAATTAAGGGTGTGAACTGTGAAGGGGTATGCATTTGTATCCGAACCCACAGGACGATATATTGAAAGTGCCGAAAACCTGGAAGCTTTAACGGCTGAGAACTCAGAATGAATTGTGGAACATGCTTCAATTGCCAGCCGACCTGTTATATCACAAGTTTACCATGCAGGAGGAATGAACTTTAAACGGTGGAACCACCGGAGCTACGTCTAGATGGGTGCCAAGGAAACTCACACAGGTGCAGATATAAACACACTGTGAATCACACACGCACAAACAGTTTTAAAAAGGCCCAGCTGCGCGCACTTCACTAAGTTCTGCGTCCACTACACTTTGTATTGATGTGCGGGGTCTTTTCTGCTTACCAGGTGCGCGCACTTCACAAAGTTCTGCGTCCACTACACTTTGTATTGATGTGCGGGGTCTTTTCTGCTAGTACTTTTAGCGAACATTGCAAAGAATGTCCCATGTACCAGTCTACCGGGAGAAGGCTCGTCGAGCGCCGTTAGCGAGGGAACGCACAAACCGAACACACATACACACACTCTCTCTCTCTCTCTTTCTCTCTCTTGGTGGTGGTGGTGTACAGGAAGTTACGTGGCACAAACTAAACAGACGCGGTGAAAAACACAAAGTGTTTGCCTTGAGGAGCAGGGATGAGAGAGAGAGAGAGAGAGAGAGAGAGAGAGAGAGAGAGAGAGAGAGAGGGAGAGAGAGAGAGAGAGAGAGAGAGAGAGAGAGA
>AVPN01000355.1:4255-26230 GCA_000695325.1 Pleurobrachia bachei | reverse complement strand
TTTTTTTCGTTCGCCAAAAATTTCATTGACTGTCCAATGGGTAGTTACAAGGGCTGGAAATGGTACTGAGCCTATTTGTATCACATTCCAGGGTGAAGTAATCTTGAAAATCGTATATTGGGGTCCCAAGAGAAAAATTCCATTTGGGCAAGTGTTCCATATGGGTCAAGTCTCCCCTACATATGAGCGAGGATATAACTTATCTTATATATAAGATAAGTTATATCCTCGCTCTTCACATTTCCTACTTCCAGGCGCGAGGAATGAAGATACCTGTGGGGACGGAGTTACCACCCGACCTATCTTCCTATGTCTGTATTCTGGATGCCGTTTTTGGATTCAGTTTCAAAGGCTCTATTCGTCCACCTTTTGATACAATAATACCGAGTCTAGCCTCCTCTCCTGTTCCTGTCGCCAGCATCGATGTACCGTCAGGTTGGTCCTGTGTGGCGGCGCCATACCCCATTTGATTCTCAAACACAGTGCGCTCACTGTGCGCTCGAGTTGGTCCTTGTTATAACCCTAGTCCCTAATTGCCGTTGCGTGGCGCACTTTCTGGCGCCGTATACCGCATCTGTCGCTGAGAATCAAATCGGGTTCTTACACAGAGAGAAGGGCCAGGTCGAACAAGAAAGCTGGTCCTTTTAGGAGCCAGTTCGAAGTTGCCTTTCTCATGTCTGGCGCCGCCTCGTTTGATTCACAGTGCGCCCAGATCGGGTCAGCGTCGCTAGACAGGAAGGTCTGTTATCGTATTGTCAATATCATCATATTATCCCTGCAGGCTGGAATGTGGAAAGTGGACCTGGAGAAGGAACAGCCTTGCACCCTGACGTCCTGATCTCTCTCACTGCCCCTAAGCTCTGCTCCAAAGAGTTTAAAGGTCGACTGCACTGGCTAGGGGGTCGGTTTGTGCCTCCCGATATTAGAAACAAGTACAATCTCACTCTCCCCGACTACCCTGACACTGATCAAGTTGTTCTTTTGAAGGACTGATTGATCCTTGATCCTTTGGAAACTTTTGTTGTGTTTTTAAAAAAATGGGTATCGCTGTAACATGGACTGCTTTTATTCTACACTTGGTATCACGGATAGGTAACGAAACTACCCCCACATTTCAAATCCAGGGACACTAAACCGACTATTACAATTACATGTACTACCGCTATGGGGGATGTCTCTACGAGGGGTAATTTTTTTACCAATTATTTGGGCCAAACCAATTATAGACTAGATTGTTTTGTGTTAAAAATCCCATGTGTTAGCAAGATGAGCCCGATGTGATCAGGACAAATTTGCACAAGATAAAGAGAGATACAAGATGCTACCAAAGAAGTGGGATGATGTGGTCAAGTTGTGGAATGTGGCACCAAACAAACCCACTTTTGTCAAGGTACTGTTATAGTGCTCACACTTGGAATCCAATGGCTAACTTGTTATTATAGAAGTATAATAACAGTAGAATGATGTATTACTAAAAACTATGCTGCGTTGCTCTGGTGGAGTGGCGGGCGTGCCAGGGCGCCTTATAAGCTGTCAGGCCACAGTTCTCGTGAGAATAGCGTCAGACCAATGCTCTGACAGCTTATAAGGGTATTGATCAGTGCGGCTGTTGCTACCTTCACAAACCTCTACTACCACAGGAGTTACTGGGAGGGTATGGTCCAGGTAAAATACAGAGCTACATGACCAAGGAAATACTGAAGTATCTAGTGGGTCAAGTGAAGAAGGGAGAAAATGTTGAGGATGCTGTTGCTATTGTGACCCTGGTAAGTAGGGAGGAAGGTAACAAGATGTGTAACCCTGGTAATTAGCAAGGAAGGTAACAAGATGTGTGACCCTGGTAAGTAGAGAGGAAGGTAACAAGATGTGTGACCCGGATAAGTAGGGAGGAAGGTAACAAGATGTGTGACCCTGGTAAGTAGAGAGGACGGTAACAAGATGTGTGACCCTGGTAAGCAGGGAGGAAGGTAACAAGATGTGTGACCCTGGTAAGTAGGGAGGAAGGTAACAAGATATGTGACCCTGGTAAGTAGGGAGGAAGGTAACAAGATGTGTGACCCTGGTAAGTAGGGAGGAAGGTAACAAGATGTGTGACCCTGGTAAATAGGGAGGAAGGTAACAAGATGTGTGACCCTGGTAAGTAGGGAGGAAGGTAACAAGATGTGTGACCCTGGTAAGTAGGGAGGAAGGTAACAAGATGTGTGACCATGGTAAGTAGGGAGGAAGGTAACAAGATGTGTGACCCTGGTAAGTAGGGAGGAAGGTAATAAGATGTGTGACCCTGGTAAGTAGGGAGGAAGGTAACAATATGTGTGACCCTGGTAAGTAGGAAGGAAGGTAACAAGATGTGTGACCCTGGTAAGTAGGGAGGAAGGTAACAAGATGTGTGACCCTGGTAAGTAGGGAGGAAGGTAACAAGATGTGCGACCCTGGTAAGTAGGGAGGAAGGTAACAAGACGTGTGACCCTGGTAAGTAGGGAGGAAGGTAACAAGATGTGTGACCCTGGTAAGTAGGGAGGAAGGTAACAAGATGTGTGACCCTGGTAAGTAGGGAGGAAGGTAACAAGATGTGTGACCCTGGTAAGTAGGGAGGAAGGTAACAAGATTTGTGTCCCTGGTAAGTAGGGAGGAAGGTAACAAGATGTGTGACCCTGGTAAGTAGGGAGGAAGGTAACATTAACAAGATGTGTGACCCTGGTAAGTAGGGAGGAAGGTAACAAGATGTGTGACCCTGGTAAGTAGGGAGGAAGGTAACAAGATGTGTGACCCTGGTAAGTAAGGAGGAAGGTAACAAGATGTGTAACCCTGGTAACTAGGGAGGAAGGTAACAAGATGTGTGACTCTGGTAAGTAGGGAGGAAGGTAACAAGATGTGTGACCCTGGTAAGTAGGGAGGAAGGTAACAAGATGTGTGACCCTGGTAAGTAGGGAGGAAGGTAACAAGATGTGTGACCCTGGTAAGTAGGGAGGAAGGTAACAAGATGTGTGACCCTGGTAAGTAGGGAGGAAGGTAACAAGATGTGTGACCCTGGTAAGTAGGGAGGAAGGTAACAAGATGTGTGACCCTGGTAAGTAGGGAGGAAGGTAACAAGATGTGTGACCCTGGTAAGTAGGGAGGAAGGTAACAAGATGTGTGACCCTGGTAAGTAGGGAGGAAGGTAACAAGATGTGTGACCCTGGTAAGTAGGGAGGAAGGTAACAAGATGTGTGACCCTGGTAAGTAGGGAGGAAGGTAACAAGATGTGTGACCCTGGTAAGTAGGGAGGAAGGTAACAAGATGTGTGACCCTGGTAAGTAGGGAGGAAGGTAACAAGATGTGTGACCCTGGTAAGTAGGGAGGAAGGTAACAAGATGTGTGACCCTGGTAAGTAGGGAGGAAGGTAACAAGATGTGTGACCCTGGTAAGTAGGGAGGAAGGTAACAAGATGTGTGACCCTGGTAAGTAGGGAGGAAGGTAACAAGATGTGTGACCCTGGTAAGTAGGGAGGAAGGTAACAAGATGTGTGACCCTGGTAAGTAGGGAGGAAGGTAACAAGATGTGTGACCCTGGTAAGTAGGGAGGAAGGTAACAAGATGTGTGACCCTGGTAAGTAGGGAGGAAGGTAACAAGATGTGTGACCCTGGTAAGTAGGGAGGAAGGTAACAAGATGTGTGACCCTGGTAAGTAGGGAGGAAGGTAACAAGATGTGTGACCCTGGTAAGTAGGGAGGAAGGTAACAAGATGTGTGACCCTGGTAAGTAGGGAGGAAGGTAACAAGATGTGTGACCCTGGTAAGTAGGGAGGAAGGTAACAAGATGTGTGACCCTGGTAAGTAGGGAGGAAGGTAACAAGATGTGTGACCCTGGTAAGTAGGGAGGAAGGTAACAAGATGTGTGACCCTGGTAAGTAGGGAGGAAGGTAACAAGATGTGTGACCCTGGTAAGTAGGGAGGAAGGTAACAAGATGTGTGACCCTGGTAAGTAGGGAGGAAGGTAACAAGATGTGTGACCCTGGTAAGTAGGGAGGAAGGTAACAAGATGTGTGACCCTGGTAAGTAGGGAGGAAGGTAACAAGATGTGTGACCCTGGTAAGTAGGGAGGAAGGTAACAAGATGTGTGACCCTGGTAAGTAGGGAGGAAGGTAACAAGATGTGTGACCCTGGTAAGTAGGGAGGAAGGTAACAAGATGTGTGACCCTGGTAAGTAGGGAGGAAGGTAACAAGATGTGTGACCCTGGTAAGTAGGGAGGAAGGTAACAAGATGTGTGACCCTGGTAAGTAGGGAGGAAGGTAACAAGATGTGTGACCCCAACTATTTCAACAGGTTGTTACCGTCATGTCGGATGATACGGGAGTCATGGATTATCTAACAAAGTTAGCACCTCACTTCATGGTGTCTATAGATACAGAAACTCAGCTTGTTGCCATGGGTACTGCACTCTACCCCACTATAAAATCAGCTGGTCCCAATAAAGCTAACAACAATATTGTAACCTCTCTGTTGCGTGCCGTTGCCAAATTGAAGCCGGTGAGTGATTGAAGAACTTTGATACAAGTAAATTACATTGTAAGTAACATGTATGTAACATTGTTACTTGTTAACATTGCTAAAATTACCAGGACCCGCTGAAATCTGAGCTAAAAGTAAGGGCGTTCATGTTAACACTCCAATACCTTCCACTGTGTGTTGATTGCAAAGCATTCTCCTCTGTACCAGTGAATGCTGGAGTTATACTGAGAAACATGGCTCCCGAACAACTCACTCTGTATCATGAGCAACTCTGGGATTGTGTTGAATGGTGTCTACAGACAGGCGATCATACCAGGCTACCAGACCTTTTATTTCCCCTTCTCTCTGCTGGTAAGGAAACAGAAATCTATTTTGCAATTATGAGACATGACTTGTTATGTTCTAACCCTCCTTTTACATTTGTATGTTTCGAGAGCACAAGAAATTATTAACATTTCCCTCTCCCAGGCATGGAGTGGTTAGACCAAGACAGGGTATCAAGAGTACTCCAATCATACACAGATACCCTCTCAAACCACTCACTCCGCAAACTCTTTGCTCTGGTAGCACATATTACTGCTGGGTTTAGTGACAATCACCCATGGAAAGTGTCTAATCTTGATAACATACCTGTACCTGATGGTAAGAGTGATATAACCCACTTTAAGGGTACACCTCGGCAAAATTTTTGTCGAGTGCCCGCTTAGCTTAACAAGATGTGTGACCCCAACTATTTCAACAGGTTGTTACCGTCATGTCGGATGATACGGGAGTCATGGATTATCTAACAAAGTTAGCACCTCACTTCATGGTGTCTATAGATACAGAAACTCATCTTGTTGCCATGGGTACTGCACTCTACCCCACTATAAAAACAGCTGGTCCAAATAAAGCTAACAACAACATTGTAACCTCTCTGTTGCGTGCCGTTGCCAAATTGAAGCCGGTGAGTGATTGAAGAACTTTGATACAAGTAAATTACATTGTAAGTAACATGTATGTAACATTGTTACTTGTTAACATTGCTAAAATTACCAGGACCCGCTGAAATCTGAGCTAAAAGTAAGGGCGTTCATGTTAACACTCCAATACCTTCCACTGTGTGTTGATTGCAAAGCATTCTCCTCTGTACCAGTGAATGCTGGGGTGATACTGAGAAACATGGCTCCCGAACAACTCACCCTGTATCACGGGCAACTTTGGGATTGTGTTGACTGGTGTCTACAGACAGGCGCTCATACCAGGCTACCAGACCTTTTATTTCCCCTTCTCTCTGCTGGTAAGGAAACAGAAATCTATTTTGCAATTATGAGACATGACTTGTTATGTTCTAACCCTCCTTTTACATTTGTATGTTTCGAGAGCACAAGAAATTATTAACATTTCCCTCTCCCAGGCATGGAGTGGTTAGACCAAGACAGGGTATCAAGAGTACTCCAATCATACACAGATACCCTCTCAAACCACTCACTCCGCAAACTCTTCGCTCTGGTTGCACATATTACTGCTGGGTTTGGTGACCCGTGGAAAGTGTCTAATCTTGATAACATACCTGTACCTGATGGTAAGGATGATATTACCCACTTAAATAGGGCCTATAAATATCATGCTAATATAATATGTTTTCAGTTGTTCTGGAGGTGTTTGATAATGACAATAAAGATGTTCTCTTTGTAGTCCTACCTGCCTGTCAGTACTTGGCTGAGCTACTCCTTCACAATGATATCCCACTGCACTTCCTCCCTCTTTGTGAACAGGTCGGTGTATTGGCATGGGCCGGATACCTGCCCCCCTCACTTTTTGTTGAGTTGTTACCCCTTACAACCCACTTCACAGGTGTGCAGACTACTTCTCCGAGCCCCAAAACCAGAGACTAGATCGCAGTGCGGTACTCTTCTTGCTCACATCCGTAGTTCTATTGACCCTGGAAGTATTGAGGATGTATTCGATATCTACACATCCCTATTACTCCTATCCATTTCCTACTTCACGAAGTGTCGCCCTGATGCCAGGGTTATAGAAGCCTTTGTCTCTCACATTCTCAATGTTTCAAAACACGTTGAGGACGTTAGCAAGAGGATCAACCTGCTAGATGTGGGCACTAAGTTGCCTGACGAGTATCCTCAGTGTGATGAACTCCTGGTAACTCTTTCTCGTCTCCTCAGAACACAAGGGTGAGTACAGCGGGGTGAGCACAGCTGGGTGAGTACAGCAGCTGGGTGAGTACAGCTGGGTGAGTGTTATTACAGCTGGGTGAGTGTTATTACAGCAGGGTGAGTACAGCGGGGTGAGTGTTATTACAGCGGGGTGAGTGTTACAACTGCAGAGTGCAATTATTTATAGTGTGTGCCTCCACGTAACATATGATCTCTAACCAGGCACGTGGGTGAAGCGATCTCCGTGATAACTGGAAACCATGACAGTAGTGCAGAGCTGACTATAGAGCTGGTGTACTGTCACATAACTAAACTAGACACCACACTCGCCCTCCAGCTACTTGATGGGTTAGTACAGTGGTACTATGGTGGTAACACCAGCATGTGATAAGTGATTCACCCAGGAAAGTTCACCAATTCCTTGTCTCATTTAAAAGCCTGACAACAACTCTCTCCCAGGATAACAAAATTTGATGATGTGGTGTCAGGAGTTGTCTTTGTGTTACGGACATATTGCCAACTTGTCAACTCAATAAAACAAAATCAGTCAGAGTTTACCCTCCCTGAGGCTAATTTGTTTATCATGGTGAGTCCTGACCAATTACACCAGGTGTGCCCCATCAATTACACTTGGGTCCCCTATCGCTCATTTTCATTACCGAGTATAGGCAAGGAAAGGGTATCGAAATATGAAAAGTGATTAAAATTATTGTTTTCAGGCGGTAAGACCAATATTGTCCTGCCCTCCGTCTGAAGATTGCTTGCTCAGTATCGTGCAGTTCCTGACTGGATTGTATGGTTTGGATGGTATCGTGGATCAAGTAGTTAGGCACATCTCCCCTACCCCTGAGAACACATCCACCATCCTCGCATCCCTCCCCTACCTCACATCGCCCCTCCAACACACCCAGCAGCTGATAACTAGCAAGGTAGAGGAGGGAGGAGATAAACAACTCCAGTGTAGACACAACATGAGCCAATCAGCATACTACTTGGAACTCCTAGATAGGAAGCTAGGGATTGGAGAGGAAGTGTACACGGAGAGTGAGAAGTGCACTACTGCTGCACTTAATGCTGCTTTCACATCCCTAAAGAGTTGGAAGAGAACTCATATGTCTAGTCGTGCCCTATTTTGGAGGAATTGTAACGTGATACCCTACCTCTTCCGGATCATATCGCGATACGTGAACCTTCTTTACTTGTGGGGAAGTGTACACGAGACCCTATCTCATCTAGAAAGGTTCTACCAACTTACCAAGTTCAGTCACTCTCCCTATTGGATAAGAAGGTATCACCATCTCTCAGCGCTAGTAAAAATAACTCTACAGCGGAGTCCTCCTGAACTTCCCCTCTGTGTGACTACCACGACCAACTCCCGGTGCCAATATCTTTATCAGCAAGAGCGCTTTCTAACAGCAGAGAACAGAATCCTAAACTCTGCCATTGAAGGATCCAAGATTTATCCCGTCTTCTCATCCTCAATGTCGCACGTTGCACATTTAGTAACTTTGCAACTAACGTTACTATGGAAACGTGTGGAACCGTCATCTGAGACAATTGCTGAATACCTTGCCCTCCTCTCTTCTCCTGTCTCACTGCCTGAGCTGGACAGGTTATCCCGATCCTGGGCCGCTCTGTTAATGACATACAATACAGCCGGTCCCACAACTAGGACGGGAAGGAAAACCCGGAGAACAGCAGCCCGTCACCCAGTGGATGTGGGGCTAGAAGCATGCCAGGGGTTACAACCAGTCTTTGTACGGAGAGAGTTGCTGAAAAGAAAACCAGATGCGGATTGGTCTACATTGGACGATTACCACAATGCACCTTATGTCCATTCCCTGATACAGCTGGTAGGGGATGAGCCGCCTTCAGAGTTTCCTGAATCCTGGACCGTGTGTAGCATTACTATGGAGAAGGATAGGGTAGTTATCGGACAGAGAACCACCAATCACGAGGTTCTTTTCAAGAGAGACCTACCATTCACACTACGAACCCAGGTACCCCTGTCTGCCCTCCCCCATGGCAAAAAATAATTAACATTCATCTTGTTACTAGCTCTGAAAATATTTCAGGGTGTTGGGGACACTAACACTTCTTGTATAGACGACATGCGGCAGTTACTGGCCCAGAATGACGACAGTATCACAACGGTGAAGGAGAAGGCTGAGTTTTGGGGGAGGAGGTTCTCGCTGGATGATTCCTTGAAAACTCTTCTTGGGAAGGCAGAGAGGTCGGTTCTAGGGCCCTGGAAAGGTCTGTTATTGGGGGCCCCTGTCGATGACGTGAGGAAGGATGGACTGGTGAAACCTGCTGCTAAGTTGAAGAGGGAACTTAAAAGAAAACACAAGGTGAATTGTAGTATGGGTTCTTTGATACACTATATTATCATCTTCCCTTGCTACATCCAGTATCACAAATGTAGAGGAGGGTTAAAACTAAACACATACTAAAACCACCTTTCTGATCAATACAATTATGTTTCAGGTTGATGTTACGACCTTTCTCTGCCAGTATTTACTAGAGCACTACTCAATACTTACTAAAGAGGAAGTGATGGAGTTAGTACCGGGCCTCACCCCCCTCGCCCTAGAATTGATGGAGAGCCTGACCGCTCCTCCCCCTACCACTAGACATCCAGTACTTCTCTGCCTGGATGAGACATCCGATATCATACCGTGGGAAGCTTGCTCCGTATACAAAACACAGCCCATAAGCAGGGTACCAAGTGTCTCATTTGCACTGAGTCTTAGAAAGGTAAGCAGTGTTGCAACCATGATACATGGAGTTCTCTTGCTCAACCCACCACCCCCTCTCTTCCAAATGTTAGGGCATACTAAACAATGATAATCTGAATATACTATTGGCCAATACAACCCCTAATTACTTGACATGTTCCCAATCTGTCGGCTCTTACACCTTCGGCCCGGTGTGAGCTTACGCGAGCCCGAATGGACAGACTGCGTAGCATGGAAACTAATTACAAACCCTATAATTCCAGTTAAGGTCAGTTCCGGTGAAATTAAAATCTGAGGACACATTCTACATATTGGACCCACAAGAGAATCTACCTAAAACACAGGAGTTTTTTAAAGATTGGTTATCTAAGCAAGAGGGATGGAAGGGCGTAGCAAGTAAACCTCCAACAATCTCTGAGTATACTGCCGCACTAAACTCTGACTTGTTCGTGTATTTAGGACATGGATCAGGCAAAGAGTTTCTAGGAGGTACGTTTTGATGCACTGATCTAGGAGGTACGTTTTGATGCACTGATCTAGGAGGTACGTTTTGATGCACTGATCTAGGAGGTACGTTTTGATGCACTGATCTAGGAGGTACGTTTTGATGCACTGATCTAGGAGGTACGTTTTGATGCACTGATCTAGGAGGTACGTTTTGATGCACTGATCTAGGAGGTACGTTTTGATGCACTGATCTAGGAGGTACGTTTTGATGCACTGATCTAGGAGGTACGTTTTGATGCACTGATCTAGGAGGTACGTTTTGATGCACTGATCTAGGAGGTACGTTTTGATGCACTGATCTAGGAGGTACGTTTTGATGCACTGATCTAGGAGGTACGTTTTGATGCACTGATCTAGGAGGTACGTTTTGATGCACTGATCTAGGAGGTACGTTTTGATGCA
Organism: Pleurobrachia bachei; assembly: GCA_000695325.1. Lineage (NCBI taxonomy): Eukaryota > Metazoa > Ctenophora > Tentaculata > Cydippida > Pleurobrachiidae > Pleurobrachia > Pleurobrachia bachei. Next base: position 15,940 of record AVPN01000355.1, on the reverse strand, counting down.
CTGATCTAGGAGGTACGTTTTGATGCACTGATCTAGGAGGTACGTTTTGATGCACTGATCTAGGAGGTACGTTTTGATGCACTGATCTAGGAGGTACGTTTTGATGCACTGATCTAGGAGGTACGTTTTGATGCACTGATCTAGGAGGTACGTTTTGATGCACTGATCTAGGAGGTACGTTTTGATGCACTGATCTAGGAGGTACGTTTTGATGCACTGATCTAGGAGGTACGTTTTGATGCACTGATCTAGGAGGTACGTTTTGATGCACTGATCTAGGAGGTACGTTTTGATGCACTGATCTAGGAGGTACGTTTTGATGCACTGATCTAGGAGGTACGTTTTGATGCACTGATCTAGGAGGTACGTTTTGATGCACTGATCTAGGAGGTACGTTTTGATGCACTGATCTAGGAGGTACGTTTTGATGCACTGATCTAGGAGGTACGTTTTGATGCACTGATCTAGGAGGTACGTTTTGATGCACTGATCTAGGAGGTACGTTTTGATGCACTGATCTAGGAGGTACGTTTTGATGCACTGATCTAGGAGGTACGTTTTGATGCACTGATCTAGGAGGTACGTTTTGATGCACTGATCTAGGAGGTACGTTTTGATGCACTGATCTAGGAGGTACGTTTTGATGCACTGATCTAGGAGGTACGTTTTGATGCACTGATCTAGGAGGTACGTTTTGATGCACTGATCTAGGAGGTACGTTTTGATGCACTGATCTAGGAGGTACGTTTTGATGCACTGATCTAGGAGGTACGTTTTGATGCACTGATCTAGGAGGTACGTTTTGATGCACTGATCTAGGAGGTACGTTTTGATGCACTGATCTAGGAGGTACGTTTTGATGCACTGATCTAGGAGGTACGTTTTGATGCACTGATCTAGGAGGTACGTTTTGATGCACTGATCTAGGAGGTACGTTTTGATGCACTGATCTAGGAGGTACGTTTTGATGCACTGATCTAGGAGGTACGTTTTGATGCACTGATCTAGGAGGTACGTTTTGATGCACTGATCTAGGAGGTACGTTTTGATGCACTGATCTAGGAGGTACGTTTTGATGCACTGATCTAGGAGGTACGTTTTGATGCACTGATCTAGGAGGTACGTTTTGATGCACTGATCTAGGAGGTACGTTTTGATGCACTGATCTAGGAGGTACGTTTTGATGCACTGATCTAGGAGGTACGTTTTGATGCACTGATCTAGGAGGTACGTTTTGATGCACTGATCTAGGAGGTACGTTTTGATGCACTGATCTAGGAGGTACGTTTTGATGCACTGATCTAGGAGGTACGTTTTGATGCACTGATCTAGGAGGTACGTTTTGATGCACTGATCTAGGAGGTACGTTTTGATGCACTGATCTAGGAGGTACGTTTTGATGCACTGATCTAGGAGGTACGTTTTGATGCACTGATCTAGGAGGTACGTTTTGATGCACTGATCTAGGAGGTACGTTTTGATGCACTGATCTAGGAGGTACGTTTTGATGCACTGATCTAGGAGGTACGTTTTGATGCACTGATCTAGGAGGTACGTTTTGATGCACTGATCTAGGAGGTACGTTTTGATGCACTGATCTAGGAGGTACGTTTTGATGCACTGATCTAGGAGGTACGTTTTGATGCACTGATCTAGGAGGTACGTTTTGATGCACTGATCTAGGAGGTACGTTTTGATGCACTGATCTAGGAGGTACGTTTTGATGCACTGATCTAGGGGGTACGTTTTGATGCACTGATCTAGGGGGTACGTTTTGATGCACTGATCTAGGGGGTACGTTTTGATGCACTGATCTAGGGGGTACGTTTTGATGCACTGATCTAGGGGGTACGTTTTGATGCACTGATCTAGGGGGTACGTTTTGATGCACTGATCTAGGGGGTACGTTTTGATGCACTGATCTAGGGGGTACGTTTTGATGCACTGATCTAGGGGGTACGTTTTGATGCACTGATCTAGGGGGTACGTTTTGATGCACTGATCTAGGGGGTACGTTTTGATGCACTGATCTAGGGGGTACGTTTTGATGCACTGATCTAGGGGGTACGTTTTGATGCACTGATCTAGGAGGTACGTTTTATAAGGTAAATCTACTATCTGATGGCTGTGACTGTAACAGTAATTCTTTCAGGTAAATCGGTGCAAGATCTTGGCGGGAGAGCAGTGGCCCTCCTTATGGGGTGCTGTAGCGGCAGATTAAAGAGCACACACATGGGATACACAGGGACGGCCATGGACTATCTCTTGTCGGGTTGTCCTGCGGTCGTGGGATACCTCTGGAATATTACCGATAGGGACTGTGATCGGTACACTAAGAAGCTGTTAGATCTATGGTTGGAGAGGGGTAGTGATGTGTCCCTTCTTGCTCTCATGAATCCATCTCGAGGGGCATGTAAACTTCCCCATCTTGTTGGAGCTGCGCCCGTTTTATATGGGGTCCCAGATATTCTATGTGATAATACTGAACTTTAGAAATACATTTAAACATTTACCTGCTGGCATCTATTTTCTCCCCTCACGTAAACATGCTGTTTTTAGCGTCGGAAATCTGGAGGTAGCTCACTCCAATGGGCACAACAGCTCCTGGAAGGGGATCTATTTTTACAGGGCACTCCAATGGGCACAACCTCCTGGAAGGGGATCTATTTTTACAGGTCATATAAAGCAGCGGACAAATCCTGGATGATATTTGTGGTGGGTTGTCGTCTATGCGTGCCTAATGGGTTAACGAGCAAGATCATAGGTAGAGAGAGAGGGGGACTATCTCCCTCTCTCTTTCTCTATATCTCTCTCCCTCTATCTCCCTCTCTGAGAAAGAAAGAGAAAGAGAGAGGGAGTGAGAGAGAGAGAGAAAGAGATAGAGAGAGAGAAAGGGAGAGAGAGAGAGAGAGAGAGAGAGAGAGTAGAGAGAGAGATGTATAACGTATATAAAGAAGTGATAGCTGTCTCTCCTGTCACAATCCCATACAACATGTTTCTACTAGTTTGTTTCCTGATTTCTGGCAGCCACACCGTTCCTACGAAAGGTAAAACTTTTTGTTGCTCTGTAAAACACCCTTCAATTCTTTATTCAAGTATCTCCTGTCAGAGCCATATCCAGGAGAGAAAATTAGCCAAATACAAAGAACGAAAGTCTACTTTTTGGTATTTGGCTAATTACTAAAGCACTACATGTACATTTTTAACCGAAGTGGCAAACTGAGCTTTGTCAGTTAATCATTAATTTTATTGACTTGTTTTGATAAGTATGTTTTTACAGGACGGGTCAGCTTGCGACTGGGAATTGCACAAGAGCTGGGACAATTGGAAAACTCGGAAGATTTTGCGGGCGAGGACCTGCAACACGGGTACTTTGCTGCCCAGGAGGGCGAGGACCTGCAACACGGGTACTTTGCTGCCCAGGAGGGCGATGACCTGCAACACGGGTACTTTGCTGCCCAGGAGGGCGATGACCTGCAACACGGGTACTTTGCTGCCCAGGAGGGCGATGACCTGCAACACGGGTACTTTGCTGCCCAGGAGGGCGATGACCTGCAACACGGGTACTTTGCTGCCCAGGAGGGCGATGACCTGCAACACGGGTACTTTGCTGCCCAGGAGGGCGATGACCTGCAACACGGGTACTTTGCTGCCCAGGAGGGCGATGACCTGCAACACGGGTACTTTGCTGCCCAGGAGGGCGAGGACCTGCAACACGGGTACTTTGCTGCCCAGGAGGGCGAGGACCTGCAACACGGGTACTTTGCTGCCCAGGAGGGCGAGGACCTGCAACACGGTCACTTTGCTGCCCAGGATGTGAGGAAACAGAAAATGAAAGATTACATATTCAATCACCCTAAGGTAAATGAAATCAGTAACTGCTGTATTCTACCTCATTTAGGAGGTGTCGGTGCGTCAGAATGTCTTTTAACCCCATTCAATGGCTAGATGGGAATTGGGGGTGTAAAATAAATTATTTGACGGGTATTTACTATTTCGGAATTAGATCAAGGAACGAGTTTGTTTCAATTTGATCGCCATTTTCAACCCTGACAATGACAACATGATAGAAAACCTACTAACCTCAAACACTCCCTTTCAGTTGACTAAAGAAAAGAAGGAGTTGTGGTGGCAGAGAATCCTGAAATTGTACAACAAAAAACCATGCAAAGCTGGGAAGTGCTGACTGTAAACATACGAATAGAGACAGTTTAGTTAGCACTATTTGACCACGACTGTGATTGTGACACTGATGAGTGGTTATTCTTATTTGATGCTTCGTTCTAACCCATTTTATTTTATCGGGCGGAGCTCGCGAAAGCAACTGGGGGTCTAGGCAAGACGATTCAGGTTAAGTGAGATTATGATTATGATTATGAACCCAACCTTGGAACAATGTACTTACTGTGTTGATCACTTGCAAACCAGAACCTGTATTACTTTGTAAATTGCTAATTTAATTTGTTAATTTGAAATTCAAATGAATGGTCAACTATTACTATTAGTATTAGTACAAGTGTAATTTAATTGAATTTGAGCTTCATTTTCAGAAAATGTTTTACTAAAAGTAAAAACACAAAAAAGTATTTATATCATGATCATTAATAACTGATTCAAACAAATTTATAGTATTAGTTATAGTTATACATTTAGTAATAGCAATAGCATAACTAAACAGAAACTAAAACTAAAAGTATAAAACAGACAAATAAATTAATATTAATAATGATTATGATATAAATAATTTTTTGTTGATATTCCTCAGCAATTCCTCGGTTACTGACAGTCATTTCATATGTTTTGGTAATAGGGCGAGGACCTGCAACACGGGTACTTTGCTGCCCAGGAGGGCGAGGACCTGCAACACGGGTACTTTGCTGCCCAGGAGGGCGAGGACCTGCAACACGGGTACTTTGCTGCCCAGGAGGGCGAGGACCTGCAACACGGGTACTTTGCTGCCCAGGAGGGCGAGGACCTGCAACACGGGTACTTTGCTGCCGAGGAGGGCGAGGACCTGCAACACCGGTACTTTGCTGCCCCGGAGGGCGAGGACCTGCAACACGGGTACTTTGCTGCCGAGGAGGGCGAGGACCTGCAACACCGGTACTTTGCTGCCCCGGAGGGCGAGGACCTGCAACACGGGTACTTTGCTGCCGAGGAGGGCGAGGACCTGCAACACCGGTACTTTGCTGCCCCGGAGGGCGAGGACCTGCAACACGGGTACTTTGCTGCCGAGGAGGGCGAGGACCTGCAACACGGTCACTTTGCTGCCCAGGATGTGAGGAAACAGAAAATGAAAGATTACATATTCAATCACCCTAAGGTAAATGAAATCAGTAACTGCTGTATTCTACCTCATTTAGGAGGTGTCGGTGCGTCAGAATGTCTTTTAACCCCATTCAATGGCTTGATGGGAATTGGGGGTGTAAAATAAATTATTTGACGGGTATTTACTATTTCGGAATTAGATCAAGGAACGAGTTTGTTTCAATTTGATCGCCATTTTCAACCCTGACAATGACAACATGATAGAAAACCTACTAACCTCAAACACTCCCTTTCAGTTGACTAAAGAAAAGAAGGAGTTGTGGTGGCAGAGAATCCTGAAATTGTACAACAAAAAACCATGCAAAGCTGGGAAGTGCTGACTGTAAACATACGAATAGAGACAGTTTAGTTAGCACTATTTGACCACGACTGTGATTGTGACACTGATGAGTGGTTATTCTTATTTGATGCTTCGTTCTAACCCATTTTATTTTATCGCCGCCTCGAGCGCTTTCGTTGACCCCCAGATCCGTTCTGCTAAGTCCAATTTAGAAGTGAGATTATGATTATGAACCCAACCTTGGAACAATGTACTTACTGTGTTGATCACTTGCAAACCAGAACCTGTATTACTTTGTAAATTGCTAATTTAATTTGATAATTTGAAATTCAAATGAATGGTCAACTATTACTATTAGTATTAGTACAATTATTAACATTAAATTAACTTAAACTCGAAGTAAAAGTCTTTTACAAAATGATAAAGTAAAAACACAAAAAAGTATTTTTATCATGATCATTAATAACTGATTCAAACAAATTTATAGTATTAGTTATAGTTATACATTTAGTAATAGCAATAGGATAACTAAACAGAAACTAAAACTAAAAGTATAAAACAGACAAATAAATTAATATTAATAATGATTATGATATAAATAATTTTTTGTTGATATTCCTCAGCAATTCCTCGGTTACTGACAGTCATTTCATATGTTTTGGTAATGACCTTCTGATCGTGACATTGATCGGTCAAGTCAACCTAAAAGTAAAATCAGTAATACGACCTTCGTGGCGCAGCCGGGATTCCACTTTGTACGGCGCGATCAATACTGCGCGCGTAAATACTGCCGCGCAGATAAAATCCGCGAGCGACGCGAGACTCATGCTGGCGATTAAAGCCAGCGTTAAAATTTGGGTGCTTCGTGAGTGCCGTGAAGCGGTATCTATCCCAATCCCATTTTCATCCCAATCCCAAACCCAACTTTAAAAGATGGTGATAAACTTTGAATTAGCCAAATCGGTTGAGTGGTTTGGCGGTTAGATCCATTTTAATAAATCAACTTTTTTGGAAGTGTGCACCTGTAAACGATTAACTTTCTCTCTCCGGCAGCTTCTCTAATCTCTTCGGCTGTTGAAGAGTGATGCCAATCGGTGTTGGGGTTAGTGAATTTTCAAAAAAAGGTGAACAGGCCACCACCAAACACCCAGATCGTAACGGCGCCCTTCATTTTTCAACGAAAAAAAGCTGGTGTTCTTATTGAAAAGCGTCGCCCTAGCCCCTATCCCGCGATACCAGCGGCGTTTGATAAGGGTTCTTTCGGTTCTTTCATATGTTCACTCTGTGACCGATCGTGGTGTGCGTTTGTTATCTGAGACCTCGGTGTCTGATAGTTGTTAGGAGGATTTTTTCGATGTATCGGCAATTTTTTTAAGGAGCCGGGAGCCGGTATCCTTAATTGATGTTACATGTCAGGCCCCATCGGCAGAAAATGTAAAATACCTTTACATCGTTACCAAGTATAACTACGTTGCATTATCTTTATTGTTAGTCAAGTGATTAAAATTAACACTCATCCCCTTATTAGGTGTCATGAAGGCGTTAGCGCTATCTTTGACCTTGTTTCTTTTACTTTTCCGTCAATTGAATAATTGTTAAGTTCTTGTTGCTCAGTTCAGTTACTTTCAACGGGCTACAGTTGCTGAGTTTCTAACCTTCACATCTCAATTCATGGCGGACAGGACTGCACCGGGAGAAAGAAAAAGCGTTAAAGAAAAGGAGTATATATGCCACTCTCTAACTAAGACAGATAAAATCGGTGGAGTAATGATATGCGACGAGGAGTATCCTCAGCGGGTTGCATTCACTTTCATGCTCAAGATAATGGAGGATTTTCTAGCGAAGCATCCCAAGGGCACATGGTCATCTGCCCCATTTACAGATGCCGATATCAGGAAACAGTTTGATGCCGCACAAGACCCGAAAGAAATAGATCACCTTATGAAAATACAGACTGATCTGGATGAGACCAAGGTTATTCTGTATGACACGATAGAGAAGGTACTCGAACGGGGAGAAAAACTGGAAGACATTGTTTCTCGATCTGAACAACTCAGTGCGACATCGAAACAATTTTACAAGACTGCTAAATCAACTAACTCTTGTTGTGTGATTCTCTGAAATGGTTCTGTTTTTTGTAGTGTGCTTTATTTTTGCCTTTTCTCTGCAGCGAAAGGTATGATTTATGTGTGGGAAACTGGTGAGCTGTCGCTGGGCGATTTATGAAGTAACAACTAACATTCCAATTAAGAACACATGTATAAGGAGTGATTAATAAATTTCAGGATCCTAGTTCCAGTAGGAATTGACTCTCTACAACCTAACCAAAACTCTATCCCTCTTTAGCATGACCAGTTGCTGTAGGGCCACGTGCTGTGTCCTTCGATAAAGGACTATTGCTGCATCTATAGTCGGAAATGGTGTACAAGTCAGCTTCAGCAGTGTTAAACTATGTATTGTACATTTAAAGAAAGTGTCATAAGTTAGGTATTTCTCAATAATTTGGTATTAGCTAGTCATGGACCATGGTGCAATAAGTAAATAGGCTTCCATCAGCGAGTCCAGTCCTAGAATAGCTGTAACTGTCTTACACATTAATTGTCTTTATCAGATCTGCTAGCTGAATTTAAATAGCCTTTTTTCAAACAACATCGACTCGATGCACCTGCAGCATTGGCCTTTGTCGGGCGCTGGGCGATTTATGGACATCGGCCCTTGAAACACCAAAAAAAGTTCCAATGTCCTTAAAGGTCCACATTCCACAAGATACCTACAACTTTTCTTTAATCGTATTTTTCAGGAATTTTAAGCATTTTTTCAGAATTTTTGTCGGGTAGAAAGTTATTCAAAACAGGGCGCTTTCCAGCGATTAAAGAAAAGTTTTAGGTATCTTTAAGACCTTTAATGCTGGGGGAAGTGCCCCTAATTTGCCGGGAATTTGTCCTAATTAGTTACATTGTATTGCAGTCATAAATCAAATCGCAAATCGTCTTAGAAAAGAAATGTAAAATACCTTTACATCGTTACCAAGTATAACTACGTTGCATTATCTTTATTGTTAGTCAAGTGATTAAAATTAACACTCATCCCCTTATTAGGTGTCATGAAGGCGTTAGCGCTATCTTTGTGGAACAAAGAAAATGAAAAGGCAGTTAACTTATTAACAATTCAAGATGTTGCTCAGTTCAGTTACTTTCAACGGGCTACAGTTGCTGAGTTTCTAACCTTCACATCTCAATTCATGGCGGACAGGACTGCACCGGGAGAAAGAAAAAGCGTTAAAGAAAAGGAGTATATATGCCACTCTCTAACTAAGACAGATAAAATCGGTGGAGTAATGATATGCGACGAGGAGTATCCTCAGCGGGTTGCATTCACTTTCATGCTCAAGATAATGGAGGATTTTCTAGCGAAGCATCCCAAGGGCACATGGTCATCTGCCCCATTTACAGATGCCGATATCAGGAAACAGTTTGATGCCGCACAAGACCCGAAAGAAATAGATCACCTTATGAAAATACAGACTGATCTGGATGAGACCAAGGTTATTCTGTATGACACGATAGAGAAGGTACTCGAACGGGGAGAAAAACTGGAAGACATTGTTTCTCGATCTGAACAACTCAGTGCGACATCGAAACAATTTTACAAGACTGCTAAATCAACTAACTCTTGTTGTGTGATTCTCTGAAATGGTTCTGTTTTTTGTAGTGTGCTTTATTTTTGCCTTTTCTCTGCAGCGAAAGGTATGATTTGTGTGTGGGAAACTGGTGAGCTGTCGCTGGGCGATTTATGAACATTGTTGATTGTAAGGTTAATTCTTGTGTACATATTCCTCACTAATTATAATTTCAGGATCCTAGTTCCAGTAGGAATTGACTCTCTACAACCTAACCAAAACTCTATCCCTCTTTAGCATGACCAGTTGCTGTAGGGCCACGTGCTGTGTCCTTCGATAAAGGACTACTGCTGCATCTATAGTCGGAAATGGTGTACAAATCAGCTTCAGCAGTGTTAAACTATGTATTTTACATAAGAAAGTGTCATAAGTTAGGTATTTCTCAATAATTTGGTATTAGCTAGTCATGGACCATGGTGCAATAAGTAAATAGGCTTCCATCAGCGAGTCCAGTCCTAGAATAGCTGTAACTGTCTTACACATTAATTGTCTTTATCAGATCTGCTAGCTGAATTTAAATAGCCTTTTTTCAAACAACATCGACTCGATGCACCTGCAGCATTGGCCTTTGTCGGGCGCTGGGCGATTTATGGACATCGGCCCTTGAAACACCAAATGTCCTTAAAGGTCCACATTCCACAAGATACCTACAACTTTTCTTTAATCGTATTTTTCAGGAATTTTAAGCATTTTTTCAGAATTTTTGTCGGGTAGAAAGTTGTTCAAAACAGGGCGCTTTCCAGCGATTAAAGAAAAGTTTTAGGTATCTTTAAGACCTTTAATGTTGGGGGAAGTGCCCCTAATTTGCCGGGAATTTGTCCTAATTAGTTACATTGTATTGCAGTCATAAATCAAATCGCAAATCGTCTTAGAAAAGGAAGAAGAATAAAATAGAAGAGAAAAAAATATAATGGTGAAGGGCACCTCATCGAATTAGTGGGGGTATCCGATAGATCATACCAAAATTCTATCATAGCTGGTTAGTTAGATCATTAGATGTACTGTAGACATAGCCGTTTCATGGCTATACAGTAAAGACTCGACATACCAGGAGACGAGGACTATCATTATAATTTCTAAATTCTATCTCTCCATCCTCGTGGAATACCAACTTGACTCTGACACATGCTAGAACTGTCGTTGTACATATTACTATACCACCAAGTTATTACTTCTACTACAGAGTGCCTACCATTTATCATACACATTCTAATATAATACAATCTTGACACTAATGCAACCTTTGGAGGTTTTTATTTTCATGTCAACCGTCATTGAAATTGACAGGAAGAGAATTATGTAGGATTGTTCGAAAAATTAGAACATGTTGTCTTATATAATTACTGAGATGTATGCTCAGAAAATGCTCAGAGAGCTACGCTCTAATATCTCCAGCAATCTTACCCAATTCTGTTTCTGTCCATTCCAAATATAACTTTGAGTTTAACAATATGCATGCACATGTTCATGTAATCGGTAGTTTCATGTCTAACTGGGGAACGCATTAAGGAATCAGTTGAAACATGTATTTGGCATCAAGGGTTTCGCTTGGAATCGGATGGGTACTGAATAGCACAAGGGAAATAATATAAATATATAATAGCCACCCCAGTGTCAAAGTATCTCAATCCGACTAGGAGCCTGCGTTTTTATTTAAACTTTGACTAGGAAGGAAACAAATTGGAATGAATAAAGAGAGAAAATTATGAAAATAAAAAGTAAGCCAAATCACCCCATCCGGATTCGAAACCAGACCGTCGGGGTCCATGGTGTAACCACTACACCACTCCGTACCGAAGTACTAAATATGCAGTCTGATGACCAGCCATACGTGCAAGGCTCACACTGAAAGGTCGTCAACGACATGGAATTTATAGCTCGGTCAACTACTAACTAGACGGCTTTTGGATGATCTAGCTGTAATTAACACATTAATGAAGAATAGTTTTTTTCTCTCTTTACAACAACAGTAAAGTAAACGTGCCCTGTTCTAGCTTAACCCATTGTTCCATGGAAGTACTAATGATTATAATTATTTGCTATCCTGATATTGATCGCAGATACGAGGATTTTTCTCAATCCGGATGATCGTTTTAGCACGTACACGTGACGATTATGAGACGTAGAAAACTCAATAACCACCAAACTTAGTCCCTCTTGTTTGACGTGGGTGGTTAGGCGTAGATGTAATAGGTCCCAATCTTCCCCTCAATCCCCTAACCAATCAACCATAACAACCCCTCAATTTGCAGTGTGTTTGTGTGCAAGGGAATTTGTATATTTAATCTTAAAAGCAACAAGAATAACTGCATTATGTTTCACTAGCCGATATACCTTCGGCCGAAAAGGGCCAGGGCCCGTCGCTTTCTTCTCTCTCTCTCTCTCTCTCTCTCTCTCT
>AVPN01000354.1:45695-60626 GCA_000695325.1 Pleurobrachia bachei | reverse complement strand
GTCATAGCAACACATGTGGCGTCATATCATGATCTGACGTCTCGGTTCTGTTAAAATTATGATGTCACAGATATATGTGATGTGGTAACTATGGTAACCAAGTTGATCTGTGGTGCGAAAGGTGGACAATATATTGATTATATTTCTCTGGTCTCTTAGTGGCAACAGTCATTCGAGGCATATAATATTATTAGTTATATACAGTAATTAGGTGTAATTATCAAAATCCTAGGGTTCCAAAATCAGACACTTAAAATATGTAAATACACTAGCAGATTCGATCAACACAGTTTTCTAACAAAAAAGCGTACCACGTACCACAAAATAATAGCAACAATGGTAACTATGTGGTTATTCCAAGGTAACCATGTTGTAACCATGTAGTTATTTACCCTGGTAACCATGGTAACCAAGTAGTTATTTACCCTGGTAACCATGGTAACCAGGTAGTAATTCCCTAGCAAGTATACACGTTTAACACCACACTTTTTTATCTAACTTATTTCTTTACTTCTTTTAATACCCCTCTAGCGGGGATTGCACAACAGATTGTGCAATTCAATCAATCTGCTTATTATATTTAGTAGACGAGTTTGGATAGCTTTTTTATAAGGACCAGGAACCGACCGAATCAGGAAATACTGGTCCCTGATTGGTTGATTACTAGTCATGTGACCCAAATAGCGAGTTCTGATTGGTTGTTTACTTGTCTCGGTCGGTTCCTGATAAGGATGTTTGTTGGCAATAGCCCAAATATGGAGGAAGATAACATGTTTTAACATGAAGGGGGTGATAACATGCTTTTTTAGTGAAATAATTACGTTATACATGTCACAAAGCTTTTGATTATTTTTATTATGTTATTGGATATTATATATGATTTGGATTTGGAAATATACTGAGAGAAAGAGAGAGAGATCGAGAGAGGGAGAGATAGAGAAAGAGATCGAGAGATTCAGAGCAGTTTTATGAATAAAACAGTAGGTTAAATAACGTAAAAGGGTACACACGGTTTTGGAAGATATTTAGTAAGCTGATTAATTAATAAATGCTTACTAATTAGCTAATTGATTAATTGATTGGTCCAATTAAGCGGTGTTTTACCATCTTTTCCCTTCTTTTGCATATGTATATTTTTTCTGTGAAAATTTTAGTCGCTTAATAAAACAACGCATTTCTTTTCTGTCTCTCATTAATTCGGTACTACCCGCATCGTCCATATTCTTAAATCGACAGTGCTTACGCAGTGTTAATTACGCAGCGAGTATTAACTATGTCACCCTGACAATTAAATCATTTCGCTTTATCTCTCTATCTCCCTCTCTAGCACAATATGAAGGATGAGGATGTGAGATGGTGCACCCTCCAGCTCCGAGCACTGACACTCCAGGACGAGCTTAGTGATGAGCTGTCAATGTTGTTAGCTCAAATGAGCTGCAGGGAGGACATGCAGGACTTCATGACCGATCTATTGGGTGAGTGACGGGCAGCGGGCTGATCTATTGGGTGAGTAGTACTCACTGAGTACTGAGTAGTTATAGACTCTATATTCTCCTCTCTCTCTCTCCCTTCATGACCGATCTATTGGGTGAGTGACATGCAGGACTTCATGACCGATCTATTGGGTGAGTAATGAGCGAATATATTAGTTTTGACAGCGTTTATCTTCGTGGTCATTTAGTTATAGACTTTTCTATTCTCCCCTCTTCCTTGAACTACCCCAAACCCCATCCAATCGACATGATCATTAAAATGTCCCCTCTTATTCCAAACTTTACCAATGTTTCCAGGTGACCAGAAATCCAAATCATCTCGCGTCCAAAACTTCCTAACATCCTGCCTGGAGCGGTTCGGTGCACACGACTCTGAAACGACCTACAGAAAAGATAAAACAGGGGGAACTCAACAGAGTAAAGGGGGCAAGAAGAAAAAGAAGCAATCCTCTCAACAAGTAAACAACCAATGAGAACTCGTTATTTAGATCACGTGACTGGGTATCAGCCAATCAGAGACCGGTATTAATGCTCCTCCCATTAGCAGCAACCTCAGGCGTGGGGTGCAGGTGGGCAGCACCATAAGACTGAGATAGGAAGTGAGAAACAGAGGAGTAAGAGGAAGACGCAGTATATTAAAATAGTGGGTGATAGTCAGTTGGAGAGTGTGCTACTACCTGGCAGGAACATCTGCAGGTAATTACTAATTAGTGATAATTATCGTGTGATTATTGGGCGATTAGTAGGTGATTAGTGCAAGTGGTGATAAGGAGGTAATTAGTGGGCCTTGGTTGACAACTAACCCGCCCCCTCCCCACTAGATGCCAAGCCCAGCGTCACCAACTGGTTAACAACTGCCTCTCCTGTGGCCGAGTGGTCTGTGAACAAGAGGGAGAAGGTCCCTGTCTGTTTTGTGGAACTCTAGTAGCCACTCCAGCCAATACCACAAAGATTCAAAGTAACAGCAAGAAGGGTCAGGCCATTGAGAGAAGGTTAAAGGATCAGAAACCGGATGGGTTTAAACCTCTCTTTTTACAGGTGTGTTGGTTAATTACATGTTATTTGTTGGGTAGTTATTGGGTAATTATTGGTTAATTGCATGTTAATTGTTGAAAATTACCACAGTGTGATAGTCCCATTTTCCCCCTGTTATTTAGGACGAACAAGATGCCCTACAGAAAGCTATACAACACAAAAACAAACTGCTCGAATACGATCGGCTTAACATTCATCGTTCTAAGGTGGGTAATCAAATGTGCCGAGCTAGGAACACACCCGAATACAAATCGCGGACCTTTGGTTAACTTTCTAAAAAGAAAGTCTTCTGATTTTTTACTCTCCCAACACCGCCCCCGACTGAATTTCACTCTCCCCCCTGTATTTCAGGTACTTGATGACGAATCTGATTACTTCCAATCAACTCGCTGGCTAACCTCTAAAGAAAAGAAGGAGGTTGAGAGAAAAGTTGATGAACGAGCAGAACAACTCCACAAATCACGCCTCCAAACTAGAATCACATTTGACTTCGCGGGGCGGAGGATAGTTGATGATAATCAGTCTGGTTTTGACAAAGTGATGGGGGTAGAGTATGAGAAAGAAAAAGTGGATTCTGGAAATGGTCCAGATTTAGCTGATGAATTCCTACCGGTTTTTATTGACAAACCAACCAATCCTAACGCACTACCACCGCAAAACTATTCAACACCAAAAACTCAAACCAAAATCAACAAAACTACAATCCGGAACCAGGATAAAGAATTTCAGTTGATGAGAGATGAAGGAATGTGCCTTACCATGCATCAACCCTGGGCGTCATTACTAGTCGCAGGAATAAAGGAGCTTGAAGGGAGGAGCTGGTACTCAGCTCACAGGGGCAGGTTATGGATCAACTTCCTAACATCCTGCCTGGAGCGGTTCGGTGCACACGACTCTGAAACGACCTACAGAAAAGATAAAACAGGGGGAACTCAACAGAGTAAAGGGGGCAAGAAGAAAAAGAAGCAATCCTCTCAACAAGTAAACAACCAATGAGAACTCGTTATTTAGATCACGTGACTGGGTATCAGCCAATCAGAGACCGGTATTAATGCTCCTCCCATTAGCAGCAACCTCAGGCGTGGGGTGCAGGTGGGCAGCACCATAAGACTGAGATAGGAAGTGAGAAACAGAGGAGTAAGAGGAAGACTCAGTATATTAAGATAGTGGGTGATAGTCAGTTGGAGAGTGTGCTACTACCTGGCAGGAACATCTGCAGGTAATTACTAATTAGTGATAATTATCGTGTGATTATTGGGCGATTAGTAGGTGATTAGTGCAAGTGGTGATAAGGAGGTAATTAGTGGGCCTTGGTTGACAACTAACCCGCCCCCTCCCCACTAGATGCCAGGCACAGCGACACCAACTGATTAACAACTGCCTCTCCTGTGGTCGAGTGGTCTGTGAACAAGAGGGAGAAGGTCCCTGTCTGTTTTGTGGAACTCTAGTAGCCACTCCAGCCAATACCACAAAGATTCCAAGTAACAGCAAGAAGGGTCAGGCCATTGAGAGAAGGTTAAAGGATCAGAAACCGGATGGGTTTAAACCTCTCTTTTTACAGGTGTGTTGGTTAATTACATGTTATTTGTTGGGTAGTTATTGGGTAATTATTGGTTAATTGCATGTTAATTGTTGAAAATTACCACAGTGTGATAGTCCCATTTTCCCCCTGTTATTATCCTGCTTGTTCTACGGGATGTCTTTCGATATGTTGTGTTTTTGTTTGAGCTCGAATACGATCGGCTTAACATTCATCGTTCTAAGGTGGGTAATCAAATGTGCCGAGCTAGGAACACACCCGAATACAAATCGCGGACCTTTGGTTAACTTTCTAAAAAGAAAGTCTTCTGATTTTTTACTCTCCCAACACCGCCCCCGACTGAATTTCACTCTCCCCCCTGTATTTCAGGTACTTGATGACGAATCTGATTACTTCCAATCAACTCGCTGGCTAACCTCTAAAGAAAAGAAGGAGGTTGAGAGAAAAGTTGATGAACGAGCAGAACAACTCCACAAATCACGCCTCCAAACTAGAATCACATTTGACTTCGCGGGGCGGAGGATAGTTGATGATAATCAGTCTGGTTTTGACAAAGTGATGGGGGTAGAGTATGAGAAAGAAAAAGTGGATTCTGGAAATGGTCCAGATTTAGCTGATGAATTCCTACCGGTTTTTATTGACAAACCAACCAATCCTAACGCACTACCACCGCAAAACTATTCAACACCAAAAACTCAAACCAAAATCAACAAAACTACAATCCGGAACCAGGATAAAGAATTTCAGTTGATGAGAGATGAAGGAATGTGCCTTACCATGCATCAACCCTGGGCGTCATTACTAGTCGCAGGAATAAAGGAGCTTGAAGGGAGGAGCTGGTACTCAGCTCACAGGGGCAGGTTATGGATCCACTCTGCTGCTAAGAGTCCTAGCACACAAGAGATATCAGCTGTTGAGGAACAATATCGAGATATAAAGGGGAGGGACACAGTGTTTCCTGAGATATACCCCACTAGTGTCTTGTTAGGTTGTGTGCATGTCGAAGATGTCCGAGAGAGGGGTGAGAGAGATGCTGAAGAGAGTTCTTCAGATTTTGTCTTTGTGTGTCGAGATGCTAAGACTCTGCCTGTACCTATCAAGTGTAAAGGACAACATAAAGTTTGGAAACTTGACAAGAAGTTACACACGGCAGTTTTGAATCAAATGTTTTAATATTTCAGTGTCTCGGGTGTGTAATTGTTTTATATTTCAAAGTCACATTATTTGGGTAAATTTGAGTGTTTGAGACGTTTAGGGTGACTTAACGTGAGGCGCGGGCGACATGCCTCCCTCTGTTGTGCAAAGTGCGCAGCAGTTATTGCTGCTCGCTGCTCAGACGAGACTGGTGCTGCTGGGCTGTGTTTTGAAAAACAGATGATTCGGTTCTGCTGAACGTGGGAAATTTCCACTCGGTAAAACTAAAACACATTGGTCATTGGGCCTATTTAGAATGAAAAGCAGAAAATAGCTACATTGAAATCTGACTCTCAAGCCCCAGCACTAAATGATATTTTAAAAACACGTCTTGGCTTATTTGGATAGAAATGTCTCGGAGCTTGTACAAACTGATCATCTCTCCCCGATGATCTCACTGTCATAGCGGGTTCTGACTTCCGTCTCCTCAACTCAACTGTCTTTGAAACATGTGTCACGTGACGTGATTTAGTCACGTGACGCGGTGTCCTGTTTGGTGATCTCAGTATAACATCACGTTTTATCACCCCTTGGCAGTACTGATACCGATCACTTGAGGGCCGGCGTGTCTTAATTGTTGTAGTGGAATCTGGTTCTTGTTGGTTCAAGCGAGTAGAGACTGTACTACTTGACCTTGATGCAGTGGGGCGGTTTGAAAATGTCTCCCTCCCTCGATTGGTCTGTCGAGGTTTAGTTGCTCTTGGGGTTCCAACTGTACGGATCTTTCTTAGTTTTTGTGATATTTGGCCCGGCTTGGAGATGTTTTCTGTTGATATGGAATCGTGTGTGACACACTTTGTCCAGGGTTGATAGTCATCACTACAGCTGTAATCACTATATGACGATGAAGGAGCAGTGATTGAGCTGTAGAGTTGGGAGTTGGAACAATAATTACAAATCAATGAATCTGTGCTACATCCAACAGATCGGGTTGTTTTAATGACGTTATTCAGAGAATGGGCTATAGTTCTACATGTAGTACAAGTAGTACATTTTGTACTACATGATGTACATGTAGTACATGATGTACATGATATAGTTCTGCATGTATTGTGGTTCTTCACAACCTCTAACAGGGGCCGAGAAGAGGAGGAACTTGAGAGGTGGAGTAGAAATTCTCTCCATTCAGTTTCTTCAAAGTCAGGAAAACTATCAGATAAAGTTGTCTTAGGGATATCATTTGGAATAGTAGAGGGTTCTGTATCTGTCGTTATCTCCTGACCAGATGTTAGACAATTGCTGAAATCATCAGATATGACTTCGAGAGAACTATCGCATGTCCGAGTTTCCATGTTTATTAGTGATTCAGTTGCTGCGTCATCAGTCCGTGGCCCAAGAAGGGATCCTGCTGTCTGACACCCTGCTGTCTGACACCCTATATCACTGATCCTATGATCAAGCTCAGTCTGACACCCTACAGTCCTCTCATCACCAGCTAAAGTCTGAGTATCGACATTCCTCGTGGCGCCTTTGCTTCTTTGATGTCGGTTTGATATGGTCCAATAAAGTAAGAGAAGTATCATGATTATCAGTAGAAGATCAGGCAACATATCCTGCGTAATTTAAAGGAGATTAGGAGATGTTTATATCGCATAATAAAACAATGGTATCAGGCCAAATATAACGGTATCAGGCCCAAATAAACTATAGGCCCAAACATCCATCTCCTAGGAGAGCTCCTGTTCCAGTGAACATACACTATTTAGGAATTCAGGTTTTGGGGTAGCAATCTCTCTCCCTCAGAAAAAAATCCGGTCAAAATCGTGTATGTGAAAGGTGAGATATTGACTGATAAACAGACTCGTGTTTACATGTAATTTGCAATAAAACTCTCCCCCTTTACCCAAACCAATTAAGAAGTGATAAAAGGTGGGGCCCTATATCTTGAGAACGAGAGGGAGTAGAGAGTTCGCACTTCGACTCATCATATTTTTATCTCCCAACCAGTTATCACACCCAGGATCGTTGAAAAAGTCAAAAATTTTTGAATATGTCAGTATCCCTTTAATTGTTGTAGTGAAATATGGTTCTTGTTGGTTCAAGCGAGTAGAGACTGTACTACTTGACCTTGATCCAGTGGGGCGGTTTGAAAATGTCTCCCTCCCTCGATTGGTACTTGTCTGTCGAGGTTTAGTTTCTCTTGAGGTTCCAACTGTACGGATCTTTCTTAGTTTTGGTGATATTTGGCCCGGCTTGGAGATGTTTTCTGTTGATATGGAATCGTGTGTGACACCCTGTGTCCAGGGAGGACAGTCATCACTACAGCTGAAATCACTATATGAAGAAGAAGGAGCAGTAATATTTGAGTTGGTTAGGAAGAGTTGGGAGTTGGAACAATAATTACAAATCGATGATTTTGTGCTACATCCAACAGATCGGGTTGTCTTAATGACGTTATTCAGAGAATGGGCTGTAGTACAAGTAGTACATTTTGTACTACATGATGTACATGATGTACATGTACATCATGTACTACATGTACTATATCAAGACGTACATAACACCAACTTCACAACTTCTAACAGGGGCCGAGAAGGGGAGGAACTAGAGAGGTGGAGTAGAAATTCTCTCCATTCAGTTTCTTCAAAGTCAGGAAAACTATCAGATAAAGTTGTCTTAGGGATATCATTTGGAATAGTAGAGGGTTCTGTATCTGTCGTTATCTCCTGACCAGATGTTAGACAATTGCTGAAATCATCAGATATGACTTCGAGAGAACTATCGCATGTCCGAGTTTCCATGTTTATTAGTGATTCAGTTGCTGCGTCATCAGTCCCTGGCCCAAGAAGGGATCCTGCTGTCTGACACCCTGCTGTCTGACACCCTATATCACTGATCCTATGATCAAGCTCAGTCTGACACCCTACAGTCCTCTCATCACCAGCTAAAGTCTGAGTATCGACATTCCTCGTGGCGCCTTTGCTTCTTTGATGTCGGTTTGATATGGTCCAATAAAGTAAGAGAAGTATCATGATTATCAGTAGAAGATCAGGCTTGTATAGGACGCATTAAATTTCCTCTAATCCTCTACAAATATAGCGTATATAAAACAATGGTATCAGGCCAAATATAACGGTATCAGGCCCAAATAAACTATAGGCCCAAACATCCATCTCCTAGGAGAGCTCCTGTTCCAGTGAACATACACTATTTAGGAATTCAGGTTTTGGGGTAGCAATCTCTCTCCCTCCCTCTCTCTGTCCCTGCTCCACTAGTCCACTAACTAATCACACACAAGTCACAAGCCCCTCGACGCAATGAGACTAGAGCAATCCCATCAGCTACTGAGATGAGAATGAGAGAGAGAGAGGGAGAGAGGTAGAAAGGAAGAGTAAGAGAGATTCTAGTAGAAAACAGCACTCAGCAGAAGATGTTCATGTACGATGGGAGAAGCAATAAGCATCCCTACTGGTTTTGATTGATTCAGGGGTTCCAACTGTACGGATCTTTCTTAGTTTTGGTGATATTTGGCCCGGCTTGGAGATGTTTTCTGTTGATATGGAATCGTGTGTGACACCCTGTGTCCAGGGAGGACAGTCATCACTACAGCTGAAATCACTATATGAAGAAGAAGGAGCAGTAATATTTGAGTTGGTTAGGAAGAGTTGGGAGTTGGAACAATAATTACAAATCAATGAATCTGTGCTACATCCAACAGATCGGGTTGTTTTAATGACGTTATTCAGAGAATGGGCTATAGTTCTACATGTAGTACAAGTAGTACATTTTGTACTACATGATGTACATGTAGTACATGATGTACATGATATAGTTCTGCATGTATTGTGGTTCTTCACAACTTCTAACAGGGGCCGAGAAGGGGAGGAACTAGAGAGGTGGAGTAGAAATTCTCTCCATTCAGTTTCTTCAAAGTCAGGAAAACTATCAGATAAAGTTGTCTTAGGGATATCATTTGGAATAGTAGAGGGTTCTGTATCTGTCGTTATCTCCTGACCAGATGTTAGACAATTGCCGAAATCATCAGATATGTCTTCGAGAGAACTATCGCATGTCCGAGTTTCCATGTTTATTAGTGATTCAGTTGCTGCGTCATCAGTCCCTGGCCCAAGAAGGGATCCTGCTGTCTGACACCCTGCTGTCTGACACCCTATATCACTGATCCTATGATCAAGCTCAGTCTGACACCCTACAGTCCTCTCATCACCAGCTAAAGTCTGAGTATCGACATTCCTCGTGGCGCCTTTGCTTCTTTGATGTCGGTTTGATATGGTCCAATAAAGTAAGAGAAATATCATGATTAACAGTAGAAGATCAGGCAACATATCCTGCGTAATTTAAAGGAGATTAGGAGATGTTTATATCGCATAATAAAACAATGGTATCAGGCCAAATATAACGGTATCAGGCCCAAATAAACTATAGGCCCAAACATCCATCTCCTAGGAGAGCTCCTGTTCCAGTGAACATACACTATTTAGGAATTCAGGTTTTGGGGTAGCCCTCTCTCTCCCTCCCTCTCTCTGTCCCTGCTCCACTAGTCCACTAACTAATCACACACAAGTCACAAGCCCCTCGACGCAATGAGACTAGAGCAATCCCATCAGCTACTGAGATGAGAATGAGAGAGAGAGAGGGAGAGAGGTAGAAAGGAAGAGTAAGAGAGATTCTAGTAGAAAACAGCACTCAGCAGAAGATGTTCATGTACGATGGGAGAAGCAATAAGCATCCCTACTGGTTTTGATTGATTCAAATAAATCAAAATTATACACTAGTATCATGAGTACACAATACAAATGACGGCATACATATTTAGTAAACACACAGTGCAGTAACACAATTCAAATACAAAACCCTCCCGCCACAATATATGTATACCGTTGGCAACTAGGAAACCGAAAAGGCAGTGTATACAGTATAGTACATTGCACACAGAGGCCAGAGGGGCGCGACGCGACGTTGGGCCCAAGTACAAGCTGTGTATAACAATGTACATGGTCTTGGTCAAGGTTGGGCACGTCGCCAAAATTTTATGTCAAAAATTGTCCAAAAAAGGATGCAATTATCCCACAGATTGCCCAACTCTAGTTTTTCTTTTTAATTTTGGTACCTTTCATGGAACGCGCTAAATAATTTGAAATCGCGCGCAGGCTGCGCCGCGCAAAAAAATTTTTTTTAACGCGCACGGAGGTTTTCTCGAATTGGCGAAATAAATCCAATTTTCGAAAAACAAAATTTTTCTCGATCTTCGCCGACAAGTTTTTCGTTTCAATCTCCTTTCTGTGTCCTCTCTTTACACTTTACTTAATATTTAAGTTATATTCATAAATATCGTAATCCTAGGGTAAAATATTTGAATTTATTCTCAATTTTCAGCTAACATGTCGGATTCTCAATCGGACAAAGTTGAGGCGCCAGGCGATCCCTTGGAAGTGCCTGAGGAGGCGGGTGCTGGCTCGGTATCTACTGAAAATGACACTGAAGCAGACATTGAACAAATGGAGTCCATCGCTGACTACGAAGTACCCCCTCCCAAGGAAGGGGAGGAAGCCCCTGAACCGGAGAAAAAACCCGAACCACCACTCAACATTCCACTTCCAAATCCCAAACCTGTCCCTGCTGTGGTAGAGAAACCAGCGACACCTGAGGCAATGAAGAAAGAGGAGCCTCCAAAAGTCGAAATTCAACCACCGACTAAGGAAAATGTGACAATCCCCGCTGATGAGAAATCTCAACAACCAACCTTCCCGAACCCCTCTGAGGTAATAGATCAAAAATCTGAGGAAAAATCTGTGAAACGAGAGCCAAGTGAAAAGAGTCAAGCGTTGCATTCCTCTTCTCGAAAGAGCCAATCTGTAAAGATTGAGGAAAACTCGAAGAAGGACCAATCAGTATCCCACCGAAGCAACAAGTCCTCTCACCACGGCTCTGCGTCTCACAAATCTGTGTCGGAGAAGGAGTCGCAGTCACGAAAATCTAAAAGCTCTGTCAGTAGAAGTAGCGCTAGTAAAACGCTCACCCCCTCCCAAAGTAAACGGGACCAGAGTTCTCAACAACAACAAAACAGTCGATCCATTGGACGGTCTTCATCCAAGAAATCAAGCAGTCGATCTGGGAATATAAAGTCGAGTAACTCTCAAAGATCCTCGAGCAAGCTGGCGAGTGAAACCCACGAATCAGTTACAAGAGAACACAGTTTCAATCTCAAAGTACCAGCGGCTGACGATCTCCGATCATCTTCGTACACCACTAATGCTCGAGCAGAAACAACACCAAGCCAGGGGATCCCGTCCTCATCCCCAGTTCACCTGACACAAGATCTGATATCTGTTAGCTCCGGTCTCCAATCTCTCAGGGACATGTTCTTTGACGACGCTGATTCACACAGGGGATACCTTAACCAGGATCAGGGTAGTAACTCTAACTCTGGGTACAACTCTCACCGAGCTAACTCCGTCATCTCCAACCCCTCATTCAACAGTCACCGTGAACCAGGTCCCATCATGCTGCCAGATGTGGATCAAAGCACCTACACGGTTCTTCCTCCCCGTGTCCCACCACAAGAATCAGGGAAGTTACCCCCTGTTGAGACTAGTAGTGATACGGAGCTTAGTGAACAGGAAGATACGATAAAAGAGGTCACCCCTCCGGCCCATCCAGTACAGGTACATACTGCATTTTTATACTTTATCTAAATTTTAAACGTAAAGAGTCTGTCGGGTTTTGTATGAAGTATCAATGTATCTTCATATTTTACCTTTTTCAAATCAAAATCAAATCAGGAGACAACAACTACTGGACAACACCAACAAGCTACTGGGGCAGCTGTGAAAAAGGTGGAGTTTGTGGCTGGGAAGGATGTTGTTTCTCTGACCATGGACGATCAGCGTAAGTTGTTTTTAGGACCCGGACAAACATTGTTTTTAGGTGTAACACGATTACAATATCCTTGTCACAACTCCTTGGTATTTCTTCCCACGATAGTCATGGAATAAATTTCATTGACAAATGTTTTTCACCAATTGTCTCATTTCAGCAACAATACATTGTTATTTCTACCTCTTCTCATTTCAGCAGCACAACATCAAGACCACAAGCTGGAACATGATGTTGATGATGAAATAACATCAACAGCGAGCGAGGATTTAATTCGGGATATTGACAGAAAGTATATCTCCTTCACCCCTAATACTCTACTGTGTGATATCAGTAACATTATTCCGAGTTACCGGAATTTGGTGAGGGTCGAGGGACGACACATTCTCAATAAAGAGGTATTAGAATTGGAACCACTAACTTGTGCCAATTAGTCAAGATGGTGTAGGATATTTTGTGATATTCTCTGTCTGTTGTCAGGAAATAAAACGTACATTCTCAATAGTGAATAGGGTTTTTCTGAATTTAATGTTTGATGATTTTTCATCCCTCTAGGTCTGCTTGGAATACATGTGTTGGTTAGAGAATTTGAACGACTTGTACATGTCACCGAACTACGGGAGAGCACTGAATATCTTCCGACAGCAGGAATCCAGATTCAAGATTCTCCTTTATGAGTGTCTCAAAGTACGTGTTTTTAGTCCCTGTTTGGGATCTTTTTAGTTTGGGTTTACCAAAATCGTGGGATGCCAATATGACTAGAATGGGTGTTAGAGTCTTCTTTTAGACCGAGATTCCGTGTTTCAGTACATTTCAGCTGATTCCACTCTTATATTTCAGATCGCCCAAGGTTGTGGGCTGGATATTGGATTTGAGAGGGTCGCTGCAATGGCCCATATATCCTTTGATATCGTCTACTCCATGCTTCCATACTGCGATGGAGTCAAGTGGTACAGCCAGATGGTAGCAGGTATGTTATCTCTACTTTGACCGTGTTTTCTTTCATAATATGATGACTTGATTCACACCTCACCGTTTCTAGTGGCTGCTCTGCACCGTTTCACCCCTGGTCTGATGTCCTTATTGGGTTGTTCAGTTTTGTTTTTGAGGCACCACACTCACCTCAATCACATCACCGCCGGCCTCAATCACCACTCACAAATCAGTTTTGTTTTTGCTATCAGTAGTTTCATGTCCAATTTCTCCATAGATTATCCATCATTTCCAGCTATTCCAAACACACTGTAACACTTTCTCTCCCCCACCCTCAGGTGCCCAGAGGTGCACCAACAGACTCGCTGAAGCGTACATGTTGATGTGTACTGGACAGCTAATGGTATATGGTGGTGACGCCTTCGAGGCTCAGAGGTCAGTTTTCAATATTCTAATAGCCAGCTGATGTTACAGTTCAAGTTTCTGGGCCGTGCGGTATTAACATTTTAAATAATCAAATATGTATTATAAGTGTTTTAATCGACCTTCAAATCCATTCAGGCATCTTCGAAAGGCCCTGATAATTGTAAAGAGAGAGTACTCAGGAGAAAGAGACCTGTATAATTGTGTGAAGCACCTATTTGGACTTAGTGTGGCGCTCTGTGATTGCAACAAGATAACGGAACGAGAAAGTGAGTTTAATAATTGACAATTGTGCAGATAAGTCAAAAAATTATTATCTAAACCACTAATTTCTCCATCCCAGCCTCCATATAACAATCTCCCAGTTGGTCTCCGCTGTATCAAAAAACTTTATTGTTTTGGACTCTAGTCCTGGTCCCACATAGGGTTCGCAGTATATACGAACAGTTCATTTTACTACTAATTCCCTCCTCCACGTGGCCAAATTAAGATAACTAACTCCCTTCACTCCCTCCAGGTGGTTTGATTAAGATGACTGAAGCCCTGGTTATGACAAGGAACCTCTTTGGGGCGGGATCTTTAGAGACAGCCCTAGCCAGACTACATATTGGCATTGCATATAGGAGTCTTTATGAGGACACCACTCTTCGTTAGTAGTGAATGAAGCTCATACTGAATAAACTCCATCTTATTTTCTCGCCTTTCGGTTTTACTTTTGGGGCAAACCATAATTTAAATTAAATTCAAGTTCCTAATTCCACTAATTTCACTAGGTCTGGAAGGGTTAGACTATGTGGAAAGATCTCATGAAGTGCTCGAGGAGAAGTTGGGATACCACCCTTACATGGGACTGTGTGTACAAACCCTGGCTCTATTCCACGATGATATGACGAATATAAACTTTAATAGTGAATACAATCAGGTATGGACTGAACTTAAGTACAATTAGGTTAATTAGTTGGGGTGAAATTTATAAATCTCCATTACAGCATCTCCATTTTGTTGATACCCACCAACTCATGTTCCCTCATTTTAGGCTTTAAAGTGCTACTCTTTATCGCTGGAAATCCACAAATCTGCCCTCGGAGGACATCCTTTTACTGCACGTGCTTTAGTACAGGTTAGTGGAGGGAAGACACCATATTTGGGCATATGACGTCATCGCATGGGGTAGAATTTTAGCTGAGCTAAGTTTTAGTCTCCGTTCAATAGTTAAGTTTTGGGGAAATAGTTCTCCGCTATATAACATGACAAGACGAACAAAACAGTTCATTTTTCATCATTTTCTGTGAAAAGACCACCAGTGCAGTTGGGCTGACGTATTTGTGTTGATTCTTGGCTGCCGAAGATTGTTCTGTCGTGCATTTCTTATTGAGCGATAGTGTGCTTGAGATCGCGTCAATCACGTAATGGTGCATATAGTAGAGGCAGAGAGAGAGGGAGAGAGAGAGAGAGAGGAGAGAGAGAGAGAGAGAGAGA
>AVPN01000354.1:0-10501 GCA_000695325.1 Pleurobrachia bachei | reverse complement strand
TCTCTCTCTCTCTCTCTCTCTCTCTCTCTCTCTCTCTCTCTCTCTCTCTCTCTCTCTCTCTCCCTCTCTATCTTCATCTATCTCTCTCACCTACTCCCTCTCTATATACTTCTCTCTCTTCCAGATAAGAGCTTCCGCTAAGCACCATGCGTCTAAGAGCCTGCAATAACTCGATGGCCGTTTTACGTTATTGCATCCCCTATCACATGATATGGTCCTTAGAGCTTCAGCTTCACTATCTCACTCTCTCTCTCTCTCTATCTATCTCTCTATCTCACTCTATCGTTTTTTCAGTCACGTGACCTATACTGGGACTTTCTCTCACCCTCCCAATCCTCCCTTCGCTCTAGTATCTCTAGTATATCACGTGATATGGGCTTACATCCGCTCGCCACGTGAAATTGCTTTGTCTCGAAAGATGGACAGGGAGGAGGAGGAGGAGGATCATCTTATTCTCTCTCTCTCTCTCACTCTCTCTCTCTCTCTCTCTCTCTCTCTCTCTCTCTCTCTCTCTCTCTCTCTCTATCTCTCTTTCTCTCGGTGAGAATCTTCCTCTTCTTCCGTTTACGCTGGAGCGCTGCAGCACACCTCAACACTTCAGTTCCCGATAGAGTGAGAGAGAGTGAGTGAGCGAGAGAGAGAGATAAAGAGAGAGAGAGAGAGAGAGAGAGAGAGAGAGAGAGAGAGACACTACCACGTGACTATGGATTCTTGCCCCTCCAAAAGACACAACATATCACGTGACCGGAGTTGAGAGACAAATTAGACAAAGAAGCGATTTCCTCCCCCCATGCAGTGTGTCAACTGGGGTCAAAACAGGGGGGCTGGGGGTATAGACAGGGTTTAGTTATAACGCAGATATATTACAAATAATCGCTGCATTCGCCTGACGCCCTGACAATACGTTATTACAGCTAACAAATCAAACGAGATGTCGTAGTCCGTTATAGATACCGGCTTCCTTTTATAATACTTTTAGCTAACAAATCAAGCAAGATGTTTCCTATTAGTTGATGATACAGAGGTCGATAAGACCCGGGTACTGGGTGATGATCTGTCAGAGCATTGGAGCGTGCGATTACCCTGGTCAGAGCATATTGGCCTTGCAGGTTATGATGCGTGTGCATGTGGCAACTAGCACCCTAAACAATGTTGGTTTCATTCCGAAAAGAGACAAGCTGCTGTCTCTTGCCACACACATGCATGTCTGTCATAATTACTGATTAGTTTGCAGTGGGGGCTGTGCTGCAATACACTATTAACACGTCCCCATGATGCCCCCCCCTCCTCCCCCGCCGGCCCGTTGTGGGATGCTGCTGTTGGTTAAGAGTACACAGGAATATCAAGAATCAGTCAGAGAATGTCACGTACAAGTTGTGGAAATATGCGATTTCAAAAAGAATGGGTGTGTTGGCACCACGTGGTCCGTGGGGTACGTACTACGTACCCTTCTTTCTCTCAGTCGACCTCTCTTACCCCTCTCTCTCTTTTCCTCCCTCTCTCTCTCTCGTGCTCTCTCTTCCGATTCCTATCACCTAAGGCACGTGTGCCTAATCTGCCAAAAAGTGTCAATTGAGTAGCATTGGGTCGGGTGTTCGAGAAAGAGAGAGCGAGAGAGGAAGAGAGGGAAATAACCCCTGACTACCCTGACTCTCGAGGCTCGTCTCTCAAGTCGAGGGACTCTAGTCAGGATTCTAGGTTAATAATCGACTCCCAGATCCTTCAAAGAATGCACATATCACGAATAGTGAGCAATTGAGCTAAAAAAAGGCGAAGTGAAGCATGTATCTAGATTAGGGAATGTCGACATCTATGTCGACAATTGTACACTAAATTTGGTACTGAGATAACCCCTGGTAGTACCATCACTCATCAGGTAAGACACAAGCAATGGCGGGGGATATTTTGTTATGTTCTAACCCTGGTTATGTTCTAGCTAGGCAAGGGATATTAGAGAGAGGGAGTAGTACCATCACTCATCAGGTAAGACACAAGCAATGGCGGGGGATATTTTGTTATGTTCTAACCCTCGTTATGTTCTAGCTATGCAAGGGGTACCATCACTCATCAGGTAAGACACAAGCAATGGCGGGGGATATTTTGTTATGTTCTAACCCGAAACACAGTCGGCAATTTGCGATTTGCGGGCTTTGCACTATACTTATAGACGCAGTACCCACGCGTTGCCGAAGCATTATAGACGTAGTATAGATAACACAGTCTAGCTAGGCAAGGGATATGAGACACAACTTAACTATTTACAACTAAACTATTTACGACTACCCAGATTTTAAAGCATTTTATGCTTGTTACCATAATACCATGGTAGCAGAAAATTAATTTGAAAACAATACCTATAGCTGTATTATAATAATAGCTTGTTAGACTAGTTATCCTCTGCACTATTCTGTTGAAACTAATTGCAACATTGTGTTCCAGGTCGTGCCAATTAATGACGAGGTATCCACACCCTGTACTGTGTCACCATTTTGGCAAGTATGAACTGTCCTTTCTCTCTTTTTATTTTCTCTATCTCTTTTTTCCTTCTCTCTATGTTTTTCTTTTCATTTTTTCCCTGCCTGGGTCAATGCCCTTCGGGCATTGACCCAGGATGATGTTTTTAGCACGCACGTGCTAAAAAGATCATTCAGGGTTTAGAAATCAGCAGATTGTGTAGTTAACTAAAAGTGTCCGTTCATCCGTAACGGACAACGCCTAACAATTTGCAAAATCTTTGGCTCATTGGAAAGAAGACAATCAGATCTTTCAAATGAGCCCAAGAAAATGAAAATTGGCCCAAATTGCACGGCGTGGTGGCGAAAACGCGTATTTTGCGCCATGACGCCGCGCATTTTGCGCCGATTTTAATTTTATTGAGCTCATTTTCAAGAGCTTGATGTCTTCTCTTCAACGAGCCCAAGATTTTGCAAATTGGCCAATAAATGGCTGAGTTATGTCCAAAAACGTGGTTTTGCACGTACGTTTTTTCTCAAATCTGGTTAACATTTACCGCCTACCCAACTCACAGGGCGGAAAGGCACCTGTAATACCCTTATGCTGACAGCTGTGTTATAAAACTATATAAAAGATAACATATATTCAATAATGAGGACAGATGCTGGGATCGGTATATGACTCAAACGGAGGAATCTTTTTCCGTGTGATGATCACGTGTCCAAATCTATCGTTCTTACCGGTTCAGTGATCACTTCGTGATTTCTGTCTCGCCACTCTCTCTATCTCTCTCTCTCTCTCTCTCTATCTCTCTCATCCCAGTTACGCCCCACAGCTGGAACTTTTTAATCCTCTCTCTCTCTCTCTCTCTCTCTCTCTCTCTCTCTCTCTATCTCTCTCATCCCAGTTACGCCCCACAGCTGGAACTTTTTAATCACATGGAGGAGGTGGGGAGGAGGTTAAAAACTGGAGGATTGGGTTGGGCACCTTAGTATTTGTAATTCTCGTTATGATGATGTCTCGACTAGTGGTGTTCCTTCTAGTACTCTTCGGTAAGAAACAACTGATATGACATCGAAACAAATCGTCCTCTAGAAAAGAGAGGCCTCTCCTTTACAGTTACTTCAAAACACAAGGGGTCGTTCAAGCAGATCGTCCCTTTTCTAATTTGAGTTAAGAAGTCTCTCCTACTTATAATTGAACCCTTGAACTAATACTGATTTCCATTTCAGGAGATGCGCTGTGCCAGTTTGAGGAGAAAAAGAGCATTCCAGTTCGAGCTGAACCTAGCCGGGTGTGTGAGAATGGGGAACCAGAGATCGTCAGGAAACCTGAGGTAAACTATACAGGAACCGACCGAAACAAGTAAAGAGCCAATCAGAACTCGTTATTTGGGTCACCTGACTGGTTATCAGCCAATCAGGGACCAGTATTTCCTGATTCGGACGGTTCCTGTCAATAAACCTTTCCTCAGTCCCCCTTCCCTGGTCTTGCACTATTTATGCACATCACGTGACACATAAGACCATATATGGGCATCACGTGACACCCCTTTTCAGCCAATGTACCTGGTGAAGAAACTAGGTAACTCCCTGAAAATCGAGTGTGTAGCGTACGGTCTGCCCTCTCCCCTTGTCTACTGGGTGAAGGGTAAGATGGACATGACCGGGAATGAGAAGAGGATCCCTGCTACTGGAATTGGTGCGAGTATCCTGTATTTTGATAGTATTGATGCTGAGGATATTGATTATTATACGTGTGTTGTTGAGGATTGTTGTAGGGGTAAGTTGAAAGGGGATCAGAGAGGTGTTTATAGGGTTGGGATAATATAGGAACCGACCGACACAAGTAAACAACCAATCAGAACCCGTTATCAGCCAATCAGGGACCAATATTTCCTGATTCGGTCGGTTCCTGGGATAATGTATTAGTGGACCAGGATATATTCTTTTTTAGGATAAACCATTTTTAACAGTTCGCAGTTATGGCGTTCTTTCAGAAGAGAAACTATAGTTTACACAGGATTTACATTTCCTCACATTTCAGGTTCTGTTCAGCTGTTTGAGACTGAGATACGACTGGAAATAAACGCTCAGTGCACACGAAGACGTGAGTTGTTAATTCAGTTCCACACTGAAATGTCTCATTTAATTCAGTTCCAATTCCACACATTATATACCGAGTTCTCCTCTTTATCAGTAAGACTAAAAAGAGGAGGAGAACCCAGTAAATCAGGTTCCAAGATGTCAAATACAAACAAATTTAGTTCCACAAAATCACTCTCATGGCATATATTCAAGTTTTATCCTATTTTCATAGTTAACAACAACCCTGAGTTTTGATAACCATAGCAACATTTTAGTATGAGTTTTGGTAACCATAGCAACATTTTAGTATGAGTTTTGGTAACCATAGCAACATTTAAGAATGAGTTTTGGCAACCATAGCAACATTTTAGTATGAGTTTAGGTAGCAACATTACACTTGACCTCGCAGCAGGGTAGTAGTCTCATGTTGGTCCACTGAGGTCGTCGGTTCACGTGGTCTCTCTTTTCCAGACAAACAGAACATTCTCCATGCGTATCTTGATTTGGGAGAGAGTTGTGTTACTACACCAAATTATACAAGGGGATAGTAGTTACTAGTTAGAGTATGGGTGCTGCAAGGTTTTTATCCAAGAGGGGAAGAAAGAAACAAGGGAATGAGAAGAGACAGGCAAAATGAGATCGGACTGATCACCCCAGTTTGCTACTAGCAATGCTAGTTTCACCTGCAATTTTTCCTCATTTTTGTTGATCTAAACTGGATAGCAGCGAAAAAGATCCCATCCATATAGGACAGAAACCTCGCCAGGACCATATAACAAATAGGATGCATGTAAGGCAGGACATCCCTATGATCCTTCAACACAGTACAGGTCATGTCTCCATAGGCAAAGAGAGCATTTGACAACACTCCAAATAAACAACTGAGACCAATAGTAGTAGTCACAAACTTGCTAATTGTATCAGGAACTGAACTGGGTGGCAGTAGGATGTATAGGGTGAATGCTATAATTAGCAAACCAAGCTCAGTGACAGTTATAACCCCGGCTATTGGGAGCTCCCCAAAATCCCCACGATCACCCCAGTGTCCTAATTCCTTGACCAGTATGAGTTGTGCCACAGTGAGAATACCACAAATCATAACCCAAAGTACACCCCACCGGTTGGTTAGAGGTGATCGGGCCGTGGGGTACCAATTAGATAGGAAATCGCAGGTGAATGTTGAGCTGCGAGCGGCGCCTTTTAGGAAACAGTGTGTCATGTAGAAAGATAGGAACAGCCTGAAACGCAGAGATGTGTGTTACATGCCCAAATATAGAGTGTGTTATGCCCAATATGGAGTTTTACACGCATTACATGGCCATATATAACGGTGAAGCTTCTTACTTGAGATATTGTGAGATGAACAATATCGACCAACTGGACCATTCTACTACCCTTAGAAAGGCCGTGCTAGTAAAATCAATCTCGCCCCTACTCCACAACATCTCAGTCAACCGGAAACACATCAATCCATTCAGAAAATCCAGTGCATGGACCTAGTAGAGTTTGCCTGGTTAGACTGTGTTTCGGGCGAAGGGAGGATTAGAACATAACAAAGTAGAGTAGAGTCGACGCTCCGAACAGATGTAACAAAAAGAATTGGGAGGGGTCGATGTATCGACTCTATACTAACCGTCATAAAAACGATGCCAATCCCGTTTTGTTGAAAGAAGTAGAAGTTTCCCATGAAGGCGTTGGGTGATATGATGAGTAGTGCTACTCCCAAGATGGGTGAGACCCATTTCACAAATCCAAGGGATCCTTCGCAGAAGGGTGATGTTAGATCTGAGATATTCTCTGGTAGTATTGAGACCTCCAGGTGTGTGCCGTTTAGATCACAAAACATCTTTAGAAATTATAGGTTGACCAAGCGACTATATCGCGTCTTGCGTCAATGCGATGTGGTCGACACTTGTGACTCACAAGTTGTGAGTTATAGATGCTAGTCGAATATGAGCAATATAAAGTGTTGTTATACACAGAGAAAACCTGAAGATATATGAGATAAGAAAAAAGCAGATTCTGTTTCACTGCGACGTGTCTCATTTATGTAAGAGATTCTCTTAGAGACAGAGGTTAGATAAGCAAGCATTTATAAAGGGGTGTTATAACATGTTTTTCTTATTAGCAGTAACAGTAACACCCCCTCTCACCCTCCGACCCGTTACCCATCTCCTGTCAGAGCATTGGCCTGACTCAATTCTCGCTTCTCGCGCGAGAACTGTGGTCAGAGCATTGGCCTGACAGCCCATCTCAGAACCACCCCCTCACCCCCAGTGGCTTTTTATAGCGAATGGGCGAATCCCATTCACAGCGAGAAATTTGACTGACAGCAGAAAAACCGAGAGAAAATATCCCTGTTTTGCTTGCTAATGCTGCTGTCACACCCAATTAGTGCTCTTATGTGATCGTTACATGATTAGAGAGCCACAATTGCTAGAAACGGGCGCGGATTTCTAATTAGAGATCCCAATTGTTAGCAGTTATTCCCGCCGCGACAGCGGAATTACAGCAGAATGGTTGAAGAAGGAGAGCAGAACGACTGCTGCCGCAGCAGCAGCGACAGCGGAATGGGACCTAATTAGGTGCTGTGACATGCGATTCGCAGCGACTTTCTTATAAAAAGCCACTGGGGATACAGGACGATAGTTCTTTAAATCGTTCTTGTCATCTTGTTTGTAAGAAGGTCTTATTTGGGCTACCTTTAAAGCAGTTGGGAACTCTCCATTTGCCAGGCTCTTATTCACTACCGTAGTTATTACTGGGGATAACTCTGGCAGGAGTTTGGTCACAAATGATGTTGGCATGGGATCTAGATCACACGCCTTATGCAACATATCGCGGACCAAGGATCGAAGACTCTCCTCTGATAGTGGGCTAAACTCCTTGAATTCACAGTTGAGGGTACGTGGATATTGCAGTTTCTTGACTTGGTCACCCAGCTTTCCCGCTTCTTCCTCTATGTCTGCTGAAATTCTTTCAATAAAAAGTTATACAAACGGGGTCAATAAATTATATAAATAAAGATTTAGTCTATTTGGTAGATACTGTCATCTCGACCGCTGCTGCCTTCTGCCCTAAGCCGTCCGCGGTGTCCCCTGATGGAGATGGTAACGGAACGGACCATTGCAAACGACAGCCTAAGCCTCAGATACCGGATACATTGATCATAAGAGTATCCAGTTTTTTTAGCCTTTTTCTCAGCTAGTTGCTTCAGGGTCTTATCAAACTCTCTTCCGAGGCCCCCTGTAGTAGACATTACTAACGGCCTCCTTTGCACCTCGGGACGTCCCCCGCGGACGTCCCCCCAGGGATCTCCCAGAAAAGTAAAATTTCTTACCGTTTGTTAAAATTGGACAAATCTCGGTTGTTACCGACTAATTTGGACCCGCTGAACACGATGCTGCACATCGAAAAGCTCTCAAAAGTCAAGAACATGCTCAAAATTGGTATTATTGTTCACGGCTAAAAATACACATAATAATAATAATAATATTAAGTTTTGTATACCGCCACAGACACGACAGCTTTTCTAAACTCAAGATTAATCCCACTGACCCCGTGTCCGGGAGTGAGGCCTATTGGTGTTGGGAAACATTCAGGAGGATTGTGGGAAAGGTAATTGCATGGACACTCAAAAAGGAAATTCAATTCGTAGCTGGGCCAAGACAAGTGTGCACAGGAGTGAAATCAGGTTGTGAAGCAGCGGTCCATTTTATCAAACAGCAATATGAAGCAGAGGAAGCAGAAGCTTGCATCTTGGTAGACGCCTCGAATGCGTTCAACGCGGTCAACAGGCAGGTCATGCTACACAACATCCATGTGCTGTGCCCAGAGTTTGGACCTGTAGCGGTCAACATGTACCGTCAATCCAGCAGGCTATTCGTGGATGGATCAGAGGTGGCATCACGGGAAGGATTCACACAGGGGGACAACCTAGCGATGGCATTGTTTGCAATTGCAACATTGCCAATTCTCAGAAAGTTGGACGAGCTGAAGGAGATAAACCAGGCTTGGCTAGCTGATGATGCAACGGCGACAGGGAGACTAAAGGGGCTGAGGGTATGGTGGGATGAGATTGTTGCAATGGGGTTGAGATATGGATACTACGTAAATCCGACTAAATCCTGTCTCATCGTGAAGGACCCAAATGTTGTGACATGGGCGGAATACATATTTAGAGGAAGTGGAATCACAATTCGCAGTTCCGGGCAAAGGCATCTGGGGGCCCCAATTGGAAGTTCACAGTTCAAGGAAGAGTACGTTACACACCTGGTTGAGGAGTGGTCGGGCATTCTTGGAAAATTAGTGGAGTACAGCCAGACTCAGCCACATGCAGCATACTCTGTCTTCACAAAAGGGGTGAGGCCCCAGTGGCTTTTTATAGCGAATGGGCGAATCCCATTCGCAGCGAGAAATTTGACTGACAGCAGAAAAACCGAGAGAAAATATCCCTGTTTTGCTTGCTAATGCTGCTGTCACACCCAATTAGTGCTCTTATGTGATCGTTACATGATTAGAGAGCCACAATTGCTAGAAACGGGCGCGGATTTCTAATTAGAGATCCCAATTGTTAGCAGTTATTCCCGCCGCGACAGCGGAATTACAGCAGAATGGTTGAAGAACGAGAGCAGAACGACTGCTGCCGCAGCAGCAGCGACAGCGGAATTGGACCTAATTAGGTGCTGTGACATGCGATTCGCAGCGACTTTATTATAAAAAGCCACTGGGCCCTCACCCTCTCTCTCCCCTCGGAGTCGGTGGGCTACTTTTGGACCATTGTACCCACCTCACCCTCTCTCCCCTAACTCTCCCCCTCTCCCTATCTCTCCCCCCTCAGAGTCGGCTGGCTACTTCTGGACCGTTGTCTGGGACTACAAGAGCTGGGCAGATGCCAAGGAGTTCTGTGAAAGTCACAATATGGAGTTGGGTGAGTAACTGTAAAGGTCAAAGCACACGCAACGGGAATTGGAAGTGGTCGCCCAAATAATGTTGCACTAGGCGTGTAGTACATTACTGTGCAGCTGTTATAGTAGACAGTGCAGTACAAAACTACAAAATAGAAAATTAGATAAAGTTTATCTCTTGAGTAATACCTTTTCAATGAGTCCCTCAATAGCGGTGCCGAAGAACGAGTGGCAGAACGAGCAGCTACACGCAGTGATCAAGGAGACCATGGGATCTGATCCAAACGGGAAGAAGTTCGCTCACCATAACATGGTAACCACATGAAGTGAAAACCGAACCATAGCTTGATCTAACAATTGTCTCTTCTCCTTCCCCTGTTATTATTGCCTCTCTGTTATCATTGCCCCCTGTTATTATTGCCTCCCCCCTCTTAGGTGTGGATGGGTATATCTGATGGTGTAGTTGAGGGAGGATTCTCGGATGTTAACACTCGTAAACCAATCTCCTACAGCAACTGGCTACCTAAACAGCCTGATAACTGGAAATTCCATGACGAAGAAGGTATGTAAAACTGTTCAATTCATCCATTCTTCCTGATTCCATCGCTTTTT
Source organism: Pleurobrachia bachei (assembly GCA_000695325.1). Lineage (NCBI taxonomy): Eukaryota > Metazoa > Ctenophora > Tentaculata > Cydippida > Pleurobrachiidae > Pleurobrachia > Pleurobrachia bachei. Next base: position 441 of record AVPN01000354.1, on the reverse strand, counting down.
AGTTTTCTGGCCATCATGATTTTTTGTTTTATCGTGTCCAAATTCTGGTGGATATTAAAGTGATCCGGTTCGCAGAACATTACAACTGTTTCCCTTTCATTGATTCGCTTGACAACGTCAAAAGTATGAAGAATTCAACCCTCTCACAGGTCAAGATGTGGTAGCCATGGACCGAGTGTCAGGGGAGTGGGACGACAGTTATGCGTTCTGGAAACGACCATTCGCTTGTTACTGTCCTCCCCGAAACGAGAGAGGCAAGAAGAAACAACGATCTTCCGAGTAGGGGAGATTGACCCATATGAACCACTATCTTGTTTAGGTCTGTCCTGTTCAACGATTTTAAAAATTTTTGGTAGATGGTCATTAAATCATTCATTTTATTCCCCCAATTTGTCATTTAAAGCTTAAAATAAGCCCTTAGTAGAGATATGCTGGTATTCC
>AVPN01000352.1:47469-61153 GCA_000695325.1 Pleurobrachia bachei | reverse complement strand
TAGTGATACACCAATAGTGAGGTCCTTTACTTGATGATCATTGATGTTTGCAATATCAGCTGATATTTGTACCGAAAAGAAATTAAGACTATTTCAAGAAGAAGAAGACACTATACCTGAATGTTGATTTTCTTGAAGACTTTGTTTTTCCCCTGAGCGATAACTTTAGGTTCTGTATCTCCGTTGGTATTTGTAATGTAACTTCCAATGCCTAGTATATCAAGCTGTATCCTGAACGTAAAAGCAGTTAGATTATCTTGAACAAGATGAACATACATGACATCGATTTGGTATAGTAAAGAAGATTACATACTTTTTGGAGAAAGTTCCGAACTGGGAAGGAGCAAAAGTGATGTCTGCCAGAACTTCTTCCCCGGGCATCATTTCACCACAATTAGGTGAAATTGTAAAGTGGGCCACCCTCGCAAAGTTAAACTGGGGTTGGAGGGTTAAAATTGTTAAACTGAGGGGGTTTAAGTTATTTAAATTCTTCTATTGGGGAGTTTAACCTAGATCTGGAGAGTTCAAGCTAAGTTAGTAGGTGGCTACATTTGGAAAGTTCAACCAGTATTTCTAGAGATATTAAACCTGTAAAGGGAGTGTGTTGTTGTTTTTCAGTGAGATGGTCGTCTTTGTACTCTCCCCAACTTCACAACTCTCCAAGTTGAAGTGGGTAGTGGGTGAAATATCCAGCTCTACATCAACAGGTCGTCCTGTTACACCCACCTCAACTAGAGGGGTCAACTTATCTGGAGATGTAATCATGTGGTCAGATGGCTGATCAATAAAACTCTTGAATGACTGCAGTATGAGAAATGGGACATATTTGATTGAACTAACTTTGTTTAACGTATTCAGCGTCTATCATCATTCGCCCAGCAGGTACCGTTGTTATCGGAACAATATGCATGAACACGACAAACTCCCTTCCTAGAACTCGAGACCGCTCCCAGTCAGTCTGGAGATTCCGGGCAGAGGGAGAGAAACAGAAGTTTACCACAACTTTCTCATACGGTCCAATTCCACCCTAAAATAATGTAAAACATTATTGGACACGTTAGCTCAAAGAAAGTCGTACAGATAAAAGAAAAGTCATCAATATTTAATAAATGAAATAAACTGAACCTTCGAAATCTCTAACCTGGTTAGGAGAAGCAGTGATACAGCTTGTTAGACTCCTTGGAACAGATTTACTGTCCTCTCCCTTTATCTCCTGGCCTACTCCTCCCTCCTCTAAAATTATCACAAAACCAATTGAAGTTGGACCATTATTAAATAGAACAGCAGGTTGGAACTTCTCACACTCGAACATGGTGGTTCCAAAGTTGATCAGTTGGAGATGTGAAGATCCGGTAATATCTAGGAGCATTAGTGAACTAGGCCGTACTTCCCCGACCATCCTTAGTTCCATATAACCTGAACCCTCAAGCTCAACTCCCGCTATTTCCTCCCAACAACCAAGCTCTCGGCTAATGAACTCTATCTGAAACAGAGTCAAGGGTTACTTAACGTGGATCAAGCTCGGAAAAAGCATCAAATTACCTAGAAGTTCTCGGGTTCAGTCAGTCAAGAGTCTTGACCCAAGAAAATGTACCTTGATGGTTCTTATTGAGTTTGGTTCAATTGTGCCAACACAGGGAAATATCCGGATAGGTTGATCGCCAGCATAATCTATCCTGAAATTCCCAGCCCTTTTTCCTGTGTTTTTAATGTCGACATAACGGGTAAGCACCAGCCCATCGGGAATAGAAATTCCAAAACTAATTGACGGTTCAAAGGATAGTTGAGGTGCAGGTGGCAACCTGAAAATAGGCAGAGATTTAACAAACAGAATTTTATTAAATGAAAAGGGATAGGATAATCCGATAAGTATTACTTACACGTAAATTGGTACAGTCACGGGCGTGTTGTCTATGAATGTTATAATCTTGTCTTTGCATTCCTTTTCCTCAGAGAATTTGAAATAAAGAGTTGCATTGATAACCAGACCACTCGCAACAAGTTGTTCCTCGCTTGGTGCCTTCAAGACAAAGTTCTCAGTTTCTGGACCACGAAGACGAATAGATTTTGAATTTTTGGAGAAGTTCTGAAGAGTTATATCGATTTTTACATCAGCGACAGCATCTTTTATGATGATTTTGTCGGGTGTTATCCGTACACCACACTCCACACTACTCATTTCACAACTTCATCCTGAGAAAAAAATTCAGGCAGCACTCAGGCCAAACGCGCGCGCGGCATTCGCTTCAATCCCCTCGTTGCGGTGTGGCGCGGCAGTGCAAAAGAGGGGATTGCAGCGCATTCCAAGGATCTCGAAAAACGCGAGAAAGAATTTTCAAAAAGTTTTCAAAATTTTACGGAAATTTTGAAACCCTGAACTTTGAAATTCGTGCGCGGCAGAATAGAAGTGCGCGTTACCATCTCAGATTTGCGCGTTACAAAATTGGGATCGCGCGCGATACATGATTCACTTCGTCCAGCGTGAGGTAACTTTGCGCACTTCAGGGACTGGACCAATGAAATCAAGGAGCAGATCGAATGTAAAACATTAATTTCCGCCAATTAACTGGGGTATAATATCGCTCTTTGAAGGAGAAGCGCTGGGGCGAGGCCCTTCCTCTTTTATTCTAAGCCGATGTCCCCCTGATCGATGAATTGGACCAGGTGGCACTTGGGATCGGTCATCGGATTTCAATTAGATCTCTTCGTGCAGTTCATTGTGAAAGAAACACTCTTATAATTTGGGTTCGTAAAAAACTAAAAACAATAAAAGTACATTGTGAAAACTGGGAATTTATAGTGTTCAGGGAGTGTATATATATACTGTCTTTCGTTGGTTTGCTTCGACCGTACACATACGGCAATAACAGGGGTTACAGAGAGTCAAATCTTACAACTCTCTAGATAAATCTCTTCTTTGGTTTGGTTGGTTTAGTGTGATCTCAATCTGGGCCTCTAACAACTCGTCCAACGACTGTGTTCTGAGACCAGAAGGGAAGAATCGCTGAATCGTCAGTGACTTCATTGTGTATCTCGCCGAATCCAGGTATTTGGCTCTTGAAAAAGTACCTGACAGGGAGGGGGAGGGTTATTAACCTTGAGTACGGTCTTTGGGACGTCTTTATCACGCCAATAACGTCAAAATCATGTGATAAAAAGTGTGTCTGCCCCTCTAAATTCATGTATATACCGATATTGTACTTTGAATACTAAAGCGCCCCTGTGTTAACACACAATCACTATTTACCTAGTTGAGTCATCACATGAGGCCCATGATACGACCTCTTTAAATTGTCTCAACGTTATTGTAGGTCCAGGCAATACTTTCCCATAGCACATGGAGTCAGAACAAAACGTGTAAGCCAGCTGTATTTCCCCTACTTCCGATCTGTGAAAGGTTTAGGTTAAATATACACGACATTATATGAGAGAGAGATAGAGAGAGATAGAGAAAGAGAGAGAAAGAGAGAGAGAGAGAGAGAGAAACAGAGAGAGAAACAGAGACATAGAGAGTTAGTTCGTAACACGTGATGCTTCTGAACTGTACTGCTTATCCGAGGAGGACTAAAAGGAAGCCACTTAGCAGTGGCTCCACTGGGACCACCAAGCGGCTGAGGGCAAAGCAGAGAGAGAGAGGAAAAGAGAGAGAAAGGGAGGGGGAATGGGGATAAGATAGCTATACTAAGCTATAATATCACTCTCTCAGAACTGTGGAGCAGTCACTCAGAGATAAAAGTAGGGTTTTAGTGAAACACCGCTACCTGTTTGATCTCTCTCTCGTTTCTTTTTCTCTCTCTTTCTAATAGAGGTCATTTGGGAAATGCTTCATTTTCCCGCCCGGCCGTGCTCCACACACATTTCACAAGGGAAAGAGAAGGGGGATAGAGAGAGAGAGAGAGAGAGAGAGAGAGAGAGAGAGAGAGAGAGATACACATGAAAGGTGAATCTCAAAGCTTTGTCCCCAACTGAGGGGATGAATTAGCTTTCGCGGTGTTATCTAATTACACGGGGGTCGAGGCAGAGTTCTTTGTCCCAGACCGCCCCCTCCCAGACCCCCAACTTGGAGTTCTTCAGCCCCTTTTTAGGGACCAGCCGGGAGAGTGCAGTCGCTTGTCAGACAAGACGTAAAGGACATGTGGGTGGTATGGTGCATATATATTCGACCCAGAGTTTGTTTATCAGTGAAAAGCTCTCTCGGTGTCAGAGTAGGGCAAAAGCAGCTGCAAAAATAAACAATGCGGCAAAACTTACTTTGAGGAGGTGTTGTTATCCCAAGTTTCCTCACAACTCATCGCCCCTTCCTCTTCTTCCATCTCATTGTTTGGTTGGGTGTCGGTCAGGTGGTCGGCAGTGTGGGGTGGGGAATCACCGGCTGTTGGTTCTCTGTTTCGAAGCACCGCTGGAGTGTCCGCTCCCTAGTAAGAGAGATGGATGAGAAAGAGAGTTAGAGAGAGAGAGAGATGGATGAGAAAGAGAATTAGAGAGAGAGAGAGAGAGAGAGAGATGATTGGCGAAAGGTTATTTAAGAACAAGAGCGCGGGTACCGCAAAAAGGCGGTTATGTCATTGCTCTCTACAACACGAGGCGGTGTTATCGGCTCATCGTTTGATTATCATAGCACATGATCAGTGTGATTGATCAATGAACTTGTTCTCTCTCTCTCTCTATTCTCTCACTATTCTTTCTCTCACTCACTCTTTCTCCCTCTCTCTGAACAATGATCATGTTTGTTGTCTGATGGGAGAAATAACCTGATGAGTTACTATAAATGATAATGAGGAGAGTTGAGTTCTTACTGTTAAAAAAGCATGTTTTACTAACCGGCGGTCCACAGTCGAGAGCTCCATAGTTTTGCATCCGAAGATTCTGTTCCAGTTCCACGACGTTAAGTTTCGGTAGGAGCTCCTCCATCAGCTTCTCAGGGGTAATAATAACGTTCTGAGGAAGGAAGGAGGGTTAAGGGATTGGAGGGAGAGGCCTAACTAAAATGAATCTCATGAGATCATTGAACTACTAAATGCTACTATGGTTCTCGACATATATTTCCCTCCGGTATACGGCGGTGCTATAATGGCTAACCCAACGGCACCCTGACCGGGCTAAGTGACAGAGTGAAGGGGGAGAGAGATAGAGAGAGGTAGAGAGAGTGAGAGAGAGAGGAAGGTTAATCAAGTTACGCCCCTATTTTTTCGGAGTGATAGGGCGTGATTTTATTAGTACAAAAAGCTCCTCTCTCCTGAAGTGTACCATTAGCGGCTGGTGGCACAGTGAGAGAGGGAGAGAGAAGAAGAGAAAAAGGGAGAGTCAGGGGGAGAAGAAGGGAGAGAAAGATAGAGGAGGGGGAGAGAGTGCGGAAGGAGGAACCCCATATCAGAAAGAGAGACTGCTGCGTTGACCAGTTCAGTGGAACAGACACCCCGGAGGGGGGGGGGAGGAGAACATATCTTGGGAGAGATGGAGGGAGAGAGAGAAAGAAGGAAGATATAAAGTGAGAGAATGAAGAAGAATGTAATTTATGCCGACATCCCCATGTCATAGCAGCAGCGAATCACTGGCGGGCAGCCAATCGCACGGGCTCCGGCTGAATGCGCTTGGAAAAGAGAGAGAGAGAGAGAGAGAGAGAGAGAGAGAACGATAAATTATCCAGTGAAAGACATCTCTGTTATATCAATAAGGTTGAGTGAGTTAACGTGCCCTATGTCTGGAACGTAACAAATTGCAACACGGGCTTCACTTGAAACCCACCCTGAACTAGACATTGCTGATTCCTGAAACTGACTATTCATTCTCGAGACGCTATATAACTTATTGGATAGAGATATCTCCCTCTATCTCCACGTCTACAGAGTCCACTGGGCAATCTCTATCCCTTTCAAGTATATACCTATTGTCTCTCACCCTCGTTCTTTTAACATCACCCTCTCGTCTCTCCCTCCCCCTCTCACCGACTCACCCTCTCTCTAGTCTCTCACCCTCGTTCTCTCGCTCCCTTACGCTTCTTCTCTCTCTTGGTATCGAAGACACCTCACGCGCGCTGGCAAGGGGTTACTTCGTTACCAATTCTCTCTCCCCCTCTCCCTCTCGCTCTTATCGGACCGCTCACGGATATAGCATCTTAGTGTTGCGGTATCGCGCTCCAGACACACACAGAGAGAGGTAGAGAGAGTGAGAGAGAGAGGAAGGTTAATCAAGTTACGCCCCTATTTTTTCGGAGTGATAGGGCGTGATTTTATTAGTACAAAAAGCTCCTCTCTCCTGAAGTGTACCATTAGCGGCTGGTGGCACAGTGAGAGAGGGAGAGAGAAGAAGAGAAAAAGGGAGAGAAAAAGGGAGAGTCAGGGGGAGAAGAAGGGAGAGAAAGATAGAGGAGGGGGAGAGAGTGCGGAAGGAGGAACCCCATATCAGAAAGAGAGACTGCTGCGTTGACCAGTTCAGTGGAACAGACACCCCGGAGGGGGGGGGGAGGAGAACATATCTTGGGAGAGATGGAGGGAGAGAGAGAAAGAAGGAAGATATAAAGTGAGAGAATGAAGAAGAATGTAATTTATGCCGACATCCCCATGTCATAGCAGCAGCGAATCACTGGCGGGCAGCCAATCGCACGGGCTCCGGCTGAATGCGCTTGGAAAAGAGAGAGAGAGAGAGAGAGAGAGAGAGAGAGAACGATAAATTATCCAGTGAAAGACATCTCTGTTATATCAATAAGGTTGAGTGAGTTAACGTGCCCTATGTCTGGAACGTAACAAATTGCAACACGGGCTTCACTTGAAACCCACCCTGAACTAGACATTGCTGATTCCTGAAACTGACTATTCATTCTCGAGACGCTATATAACTTATTGGATAGAGATATCTCCCTCTATCTCCACGTCTACAGAGTCCACTGGGCAATCTCTATCCCTTTCAAGTATATACCTATTGTCTCTCACCCTCGTTCTTTTAACATCACCCTCTCGTCTCTCCCTCCCCCTCTCACCGACTCACCCTCTCTCTAGTCTCTCACCCTCGTTCTCTCGCTCCCTTACGCTTCTTCTCTCTCTTGGTATCGAAGACACCTCACGCGCGCTGGCAAGGGGTTACTTCGTTACCAATTCTCTCTCCCCCTCTCCCTCTCGCTCTTATCGGACCGCTCACGGATATAGCATCTTAGTGTTGCGGTATCGCGCTCCAGACACACACAAACACGGAGAGAGGAAATATCGAGATGGCGAGAAAGATTTAGAAAGACGGGAGAGAGAATAGTGCAGGGTGAGAGGAGAGATGCAATAAGAAAAGACTAGAGAGAAAGTGAGACAATTCGAGCTCGTTTGACTCAAATCTATTGCAGTCTGAGAATAAGGAGTTTCCAAACCAAATCTCCCTAAAATCACTAAAAAGTGACAGAGCTCTGTTTGAGTAATATATTGGCTTGATTTTAAAAAGAATCTTCATTCTCGAGAAAGTGTGCCAGTTATATTTAAAACTGGGCCCCTGCTTACCTTTGATCTGGATTTCTTGGGTGCGTGTTTCTGGGAGTAAAACTTGTCGAAGGCAGCGGAGGCATTGCTTCCAGAACTTGATTTACTGAAACACATATGGGATTGTTTTTATCACGTTGTATGTCATTGTTAATGAAGCGTGACAATCTTCTACCATATGTGTGGGTTGAGACAGTGTACAGGCAGCTCACGTGTCACCAGAGGAATCTTGGAAACGTGTTTTGTGTGCAAGGTTTAATATCTCCCTTACAGGGGTAATCACCCACCCGTTACGGGAGAGAGTGAGAGTGAGATGCAGTGAGGGAGAGGGAGAGTGAGTTGCAGTGAGAGAATGTGAGAGAATGAGAGTTTTACATCACGCCCTATCGCTAAAGGTTCATGGCGAGGCGTGATTGTAACTTCATTGTGCCATTGTGTTTGCGGAGACCAAAATAAACCTGGGGGTGAGTTAGGCTGCAGACCAAGACCTAGATTTATATTCCTTCTATTTCTCTCTCATTCGCTTTCTCCCTCTCCAATTATATCTCTCTCTCCCTCTCTCACTCGCCGATCATTCCGTGGAGGCTCACAAACCTCCACGCAGCTCCAATAGTACGGCACATTGACATTCCATGATATCCAGGGGGATCTAGGGTTTGCAATTTGTCATCGACAAGACCAGCAGAAGCCTTCACAGAGAGAGGTAGAGAGAGTGAGAGAGAGAGGAAGGTTAATCAAGTTACGCCCCTATTTTTTCGGAGTGATAGGGCGTGATTTTATTAGTACAAAAAGCTCCTCTCTCCTGAAGTGTACCATTAGCGGCTGGTGGCACAGTGAGAGAGGGAGAGAGAAGAAGAGAAAAAGGGAGAGAAAAAGGGAGAGTCAGGGGGAGAAGAAGGGAGAGAAAGATAGAGGAGGGGGAGAGAGTGCGGAAGGAGGAACCCCATATCAGAAAGAGAGACTGCTGCGTTGACCAGTTCAGTGGAACAGACACCCCGGAGGGGGGGGGGAGGAGAACATATCTTGGGAGAGATGGAGGGAGAGAGAGAAAGAAGGAAGATATAAAGTGAGAGAATGAAGAAGAATGTAATTTATGCCGACATCCCCATGTCATAGCAGCAGCGAATCACTGGCGGGCAGCCAATCGCACGGGCTCCGGCTGAATGCGCTTGGAAAAGAGAGAGAGAGAGAGAGAGAGAGAGAGAGAGAACGATAAATTATCCAGTGAAAGACATCTCTGTTATATCAATAAGGTTGAGTGAGTTAACGTGCCCTATGTCTGGAACGTAACAAATTGCAACACGGGCTTCACTTGAAACCCACCCTGAACTAGACATTGCTGATTCCTGAAACTGACTATTCATTCTCGAGACGCTATATAACTTATTGGATAGTTTGGAAGATATCTCCCTCTCTCTCCACGTCTACAGAGTCCACTGGACAATCTCTATCCCTTTCAATATACCTATTGTCTCTCACCCTCGTTCTTTCAACATCACCCTCTCGTCTCTCCCTCCCCCTCTCACCGACTCACCCTCTCTCTAGTCTCTCACCCTCGTTCTCTCGCTCCCTTACGCTTCTTCTCTCTCTTGGTATCGAAGACACCTCACGCGCGCTGGCAAGGGGTTACTTCGTTACCAATTCTCTCTCCCCCTCTCCCTCTCGCTCTTATCGGACCGCTCACGGATATAGCATCTTAGTGTTGCGGTATCGCGCTCCAGACACACACAAACACGGAGAGAGGAAATATCGAGATGGCGAGAAAGATTTAGAAAGACGGGAGAGAGAATAGTGCAGGGTGAGAGGAGAGATGCAATAAGAAAAGACTAGAGAGAAAGTGAGACAATTCGAGCTCGTTTGACTCAAATCTATTGCAGTCTGAGAATAAGGATTTCCCAAACCAAATCTCCCTAAAATATTAATAACTAAAAAGTGACAGAGCTCTGTTTGAGTAATATATTGATGCTTGATTTTAAAAAGAATCTTCATTCTCGTGAAAGTGTGCCAGTTATATTTTAAACTAGTCCCCTGCTTACCTTTGATCTGGATTTCTTGGGTGCGTGTTTCTGGGAGTAAAACTTGTCGAAGGCAGCGGAGGCATTGCTTCCAGAACTTGATTTACTGAAAGGATTGTTGTTATCACGTTGTATGTCATTGTTAATGAAGCGTGACAATCTTCTACCATGTGTGGGGTGAGACAGTGTACAGGCAGCTCACGTGTCACCAGAGGAATCTTGGAAACGTGTTTTGTGTGCAAGGTTTAATATCTCCCTTACAGGGGTAATCACCCACCCGTTACGGGAGAGAGTGAGAGTGAGATGCAGTGAGGGAGAGGGAGAGTGAGTTGCAGTGAGAGAATGTGAGAGAATGAGAGTTTTACATCACGCCCTATCGCTAAAGGTTCATGGCGAGGCGTGATTGTAACTTCATTGTGCCATTGTGTTTGCGGAGACCAAAATAAACCTGGGGGTGAGTTAGGCTGCAGACCAAGACCTAGATTTATATTCCTTCTATTTCTCTCTCATTCGCTTTCTCCCTCTCCAATTATATCTCTCTCTCCCTCTCTCACTCGCCGATCATTCCGTGGAGGCTCACAAACCTCCACGCAGCTCCAATAGTACGGCACATTGACATTCCATGATATCCAGGGGGATCTAGGGTTTGCAATTTGTCATCGACAAGACCAGCAGAAGCCTTCACAAGAAAAACAAGGTCCATAGTTATTGTGAGAAAGAAAAGAAGAGAGAGAGGGAGAAAACGGGGAAACAAGGCTCGCTTATTGGGCTAACAGTTGGGTGTGGAGGTAGGAGATCGGTGCGAGTTAAATCCTAGCCAAATTGATTAGCGGTACTTGTGAAGAAGGGATTGCACTTTTTTAGCGACACAGAGAGAGATAGAGATAGAGAGATAGATAGAGATAGAGATACTCCGATGTGAAATCAGCAGCTGGTAGTTTTTGTGAGAAAGAAAAGAAGATAGGGAGAGAAAACGGGGAAACAAGGCTCACTTATTGGGCTAACAGTTGGGTGTGGAGGTATAGGAGATCGGTGCGAGTTAAATCCTAGCCAAACTGATTGGCGGTACTTGTGAAGAAGGGATTGCACTTTTTTAGCGACACAGGGGGAGATAGAGATAGAGAGAGATAGAGATACTCCGATGTGAAATCAGCAGCTGGTAGTTCAAAGGCTCAATTTCCAGTAAAACACGCGTCTGATGGTGAACACCGGCATGGGAGGTGGTTTGTACCCCACCGCTCTGATATATCGGCTCTGCTGCACGATAGAGAGAGGAATATCTTAACGGGGATCTCTTTGCCAAAGGGATGGCGCCATCAACCAACATCTGTTCTCTCTCTCTCACTATCTTTCTCTCTACCTTTCTCTCACTCTCTCTTTCTCTACATCTCTCACTCTCCCACTCACTCTCTCTCTTAACCAAGTCGGCAGGTTCTTGCTGCAACTTGATTACTATATATCAGGTCTTTGGTTAACAAATCTCTCTGAGATAGCTATATCTCCCAACACGCCGAGTTACACAAAGAAGAAGGCCTTTGACCTCTCTCTACGACATCGCTCATCTAGTAATAACCTCACCGCTGCATCTAACATATAGAACTACTACTATAGTCTACTAGTCTGATTATTGTTATAGCCTCACTCAATATATTCTGTTGCAGACTAGTAGCGATCCTAAAACTCTCTCAATATATATATAAATCGGTTGACGTCAACTCTTTCCCTCTCGACCCTTCAATGGGCGGTCAGCTGTAATTGCGATCATTTACTCGACCCCATCTTCCCTTTCGCTAGCCCCATTTAAATTACCCCCCCCCCCCCCAAACAATTGGTAACCGGAAGTCTGCAACACAAAGAGAGGGGGCTCCGCCCCGACCTTGGCCTAGTAAGATCTGTGTACGTTATGCAGAGGATGGTGTTGGAGAGAAAGAACAAATATATATCGGCCGACATAAAAGGGGTTCATGATATAATAATGGTCGTATTTTTATGGGGGATAATTATGATAGGCGATAGCTGTTTAAAAGAATTCTTAGTTGTCTATCTCTTACCTGCTGCTGCTTTTGCTGGATGCTATGCTCTGAATTTCGCTGGCCAGAGCAGAAACATCAGAAGAGGGACCGCTACCAATCACTTGATTCCTGTAGAGAGACAGAGGGGTGTTGTTAAACTTGTCTGGGAATCGAACAGAAAGGGAGATAGAGAGAGAGAGAGAGAGAGAGAGAGATAGAAACTCCTAGAAGGTTATAACAGCAAGGGCCGGGTATATATGTGTACGCGGACGGCTACACAGTGTCAGGGCGGTACATGCCTTGTTCAGAGGAAAGGTTAGGACAGGGGAGGAAAGGCTAGGACAGGAGAAAGGCCAAAGGGAAGGAGAGGGGAGAGATAGGGAAGGATAAAGGAGAGAGACAGAGGAGAGAGAGGGAAGGAGAGAGGGAAAGATATGAAAGGCTAAGAGAGAGGAAGAAGAGGCGAGGAGAGGAGAGGAGAGAAAATACTTCTAAAATGCTACTATACTATGAGACCTGTACCTGTAACTAGAAGAGAATGTTGAAGAGACGGAGGATGCAACAGAGGATGCTGCCTCAGAACCCCCAAAATGCAGGGCCCTATTTCTACTCCCACTGTGATGTGAGGGTCCCCCGAGACTAAGCGATTTGAACAGATTCCACTCATCCTCCTCCCAAACACTGTGGTTGTAGTGGCTCTCCGTGTACGATCTAACAAGACCCTTTTGGACCAGGGTGGTACACACAAACCGATAAATATCATCAAACACACGGGACCTCTCTGCACTTTTCCTCATCTCTCCAGACAATTCGAGCTGCTGAGGGGATCCCTCCCGAAGAAAGGTCTGGTAGATGTACTTTCGAAGGACTTTAACTCGGGTAGATCGGGAATACGTGGTCCTTCCCGTCCACTCCCGGAGCTCCCGGCACAAACACAGAAACTCAAAACTCTGGAGGTAGGATCCTTGCGAGATGTCTGTAGATCGAAGAAACTGGTAAAATGAATTCCGTTGTCCCGGATTGACTATAATCTCCTCAAAACTCTGTTGCTGGGTAAACTGAAAGAGGTGGGGTAGAGTATTAGAATTGCTCACGAACACAGTGCATCAGAAGACTCAAGAGAGTGTGAGAATGTGACAGCTTCTAAATACAATTTGGGAAGCAGTTATTACACATATATTGTGAAACAAGTTACCTCATCTTTATCGAAATCAGTGCAAGGATCAGTTGACAGGGGGCTCATAATGGATGTCATCCGGGCAAGTAACTTCTGGATGGGGGATTTGGCGGATCGGGCACCTGATCTTCCCGATCTTCCAGAACTGGTGTGATGGTGGGATGATGAGGTTTGGTGGCCTACACCTCCCGCCACATCATGCATCCGTTCACTACCTGCAGAGAGGAAGATACCGTTATATTAAAGGAGAGAGAGACAGAGACAGAGAGACAGAGAGAGAGAAAGGTGTTAAAATAAAGCGTGTACACCTCACACATGAGCTATTCCGATCAAGCATGCTAGGCGCGGGCTGGAACTACACACAAACATACACCCCGTGAACACGTTATATATCTCGAGGATTGCTGTGTGTCTCCCGGCCATCACCGCCTCTTTCTCAAAGACAAACAGCTTTCCATCACAGCGTGTCGGCAAATAAACGAGACAAAAACGTGAGCTTGTTTCAACGTGTATACACCAATTGTAGCGCTGACAAGCGCCCAAATATAATACGTACCACCGACTAGGACGGATGAGGCAGTTGTAGCAGTACTGGTGACTGTCATGTTGTGTCTGTTATCCTTACCAAACATGATCCCTAATGTCTCTGTGTAGCATCGCAACTAGTCATATCATGAGCTGCACTTAGCTATAGTGGGGGTAATTCAGGGTTAGGATTGAAACACATAGTTGATAATTAACGTTGAACAGTTCGTTCCTGGTACAGTACAATTCTATAGAGCTCATCAAGTGCATGAGAGAAAATATATAAAGTGGAATAGATGTTACAAAAGTTGCAACAATATCATCATCCATGAAACAGTAAACAGTATCATACGATGAACAGTGATATTAAGACAGAGCGAGAAACAAAACTAGTTACAATGATGCATCTACAAAATGTTTTGTGTAATATTCAGCGAAAGGGGGCCGGTCTCAGCTGACCGCAAGAAGAAGGAATTCAGGGAAGCAACAACGGAATAG
>AVPN01000352.1:0-20528 GCA_000695325.1 Pleurobrachia bachei | reverse complement strand
TCTCTCTCTCTCTCTCTCTCTCTCTCTCTCTCTCACTCTCTCTCTCTCTCTCTTTCTCTCTCTCTCTCTCTCTATCTCTCACTCTCAGCCTGCTAGTTCATCAAGTGTGAACTACCTGAAATGCTCTACACTGACATGCTGCTTGTCTCACGCTCGAGTCGGTGTGAGTCGGAGTGTGTGTTCTTTCAAGAATTAAAACATAATATTGGTCGAATAATGAAGATTGCAAGATTGCAAGACTATTTATGTGCAATTGAGTTCTTTCAATAATATAAATGTACTGAGATGTCAGCTGTTGGAACCTTGATATTTCATTGCCTTCAAATCCCTAATTCTATCTTCATCTTCCCCTCCCTTATTTCCCGACTCTTCCTGCTCAATCAGCCCCTAAATTAAATCTAAATAACTAACTATCTTTCCCTACTTCAGTTTAAGTTTCAAGCGAGCATCCGATGGCTCTGTAGCTTTATCCCCTCCTACCATCAAGACGCAGTGAAGAACAATGTACGGAAGAATTTGGGTTCCCTCCCCCTCCCACCTCGATCTTTAGCCGTAAGTTTATCCGTCTTAGTCATCTTGTCCTTTTTGATCCAAAAAAAAAAGTAAGATGATTCCATCTTGTTGTACTAGATTCTAATTTCTAGTGAAGCTCCTGGTACCGAGTCCCGACTGTTTTAGATGGAACCTGTCTGGGCATCATGTACGGAGCGCGCGAAGAATTCGATCTAATGAAAGCGCCTCTGAGGTAGTCCGTTGTGTTCATTTGCGCGCGTTCTAACGTGTGTTTTGAGGTCGAACAGACAGAATTAGATAATTACATAATTACTAGGAGTAGACTGTTTTATAATTACCCAGTATGCCGTGCTTCTAAACTTCCTAACTCCATTACTAACTTGTTCCATGGCAGAATTACGCCTTGTGCATACGTAGGGCCTGATAATTATTGGCGTAATTTAGCCTAAATATGACAGAATTCTGCCCATGGAACAAGGGGGTAATAACTAATAACCCTCCTTCCTATCCAGGGTAACCCAGTATGGAGGGATATAGTGGCTCTACTTGTGTCATGTGAGGCATACAGGTGTGCTTCACTCGCCATATTTGGAGGACCTGCACCCACTAACCACTGGCAGGTCATTCAGGTAATATTTAACAAGATTTGACATATTATCATAATACATGACTGTCTCTCACACAGCCCGTTTCAGAGACAAATCATGAGGGGTATTATCTCACTGTGGGGTTCGAGGAGCCTATGTTCGGCAGACATTGTGTTATATCAAGGGGGCGGGACCTTTTACCAGTTTATTTTATCATTTCTAGACGTTATCTTTTTCTCATATTGATATCGGCACCATCACAAAATGTAGTAGATCACCGGGGTCCCCTAGTAGTGCCCCTTTCTTTGTGCTTCTAACAAGGGGCACCGCCTCTCTTTTTTAACCTTCGTCACTCCTTTATTATTATAGCCGGCACCGTTATCAGTATCACAATATGTGCTTTTCATGGTCACCAGTTTTCTATCGTTAGTACATACTGTGCTACACCAACCCATAAACATTGGATACTTACTAGCACAAACTAGATCAGGTCTCTAAACAGATAAGGGTACGCACAGACTGCCCATGCCCAAAATCTTGCTCAAGTCGCACAGCCACTTTTCCGATCCCAGATGGATTGGAAAACTTGCTTACGTGATTTAGCGTATCAAAATTAGTCGGGTTCAGTGGTTTTCGATATGTTATGAGTTTGGGCAAAATCTTGCTGACATGGCCAAGATTTTGGGCATGGGCAATATTGGGCAGTCTGTGCGCGCCCTAAAAGAACTGCCTGTGATAACTGCATGTAGAAAGAAGAAGAAAAAACATGTTCATCATGACAAAGCAATGATTATTACAATTCACGTTTCAAAATACGTTTTGAGCTCTGAACAATTAACAGCATTTAACAGCCAAATACTTGTTATGTTCTAACCCCGGGGCGTGTGAACTGTAGTCATAACTTGGCAACCAAATACAGCAACAGTTGTCTATTCAAATAGAGAGTCTATATCAAAGTTTATGGAGTGGACCATACACTGCGCCCGTACCACCGTCCGTGAATGCCATCTTTATGCCTGTACACTATGGTCACCCTAATTGTATCTTTCAACTAGAACTGTTCCGCTCTTCACTCTCCCTTATCCTCCTACCTTACTCTCCCTTACCTTCCCGCCTCACTCTCCCTTATCCTCCTACCGCTTCTTCCACCACTTTACAACGTAGTCAGCAACTTTCCGGTATATGGTGCTGTAGAAGATGGGGTTGAGAAGACTGTTACTGGGCAACACCGCTAAACTAAACACCTCCTGGACAATGGCGCTAGGTGCTGTAGGGTTAACCCACGTATAGTAGATGAGGGTGAGAACATAAGACATCCACGCCACAAGCTGACTCCCTATCAGAAGGGACACTTTCAGAGCCAACTTCTTGACGTTTTCAGACGAGGCTGCTGCTCCTGCCTGGGTGCTCGTCTTATGACTTGCCACCATTTCTAGACGTTATCTTTTTCTCATATTGATATCGGCACCATCACAAAATGTAGTAGATCACCGGGGTCCCCTAGTAGTGCCCCTTTCTTTGTGCTTCTAACAAGGGGCACCGCCTCTCTTTTTTAACCTTCGTCACTCCTTTATTATTATAGCCGGCACCGTTATCAGTATCACAATATGTGCTTTTCATGGTCACCAGTTTTCTATCGTTAGTACATACTGTGCTACACCAACCCATAAACATTGGATACTTACTAGCACAAACTAGATCAGGTCTCTAAACAGATAAGGGTACGCACAGACTGCCCATGCCCAAAATCTTGCTCAAGTCGCACAGCCACTTTTCCGATCCCAGATGGATTGGAAAACTTGCTTACGTGATTTAGCGTATCAAAATTAGTCGGGTTCAGTGGTTTTCGATATGTTATGAGTTTGGGCAAAATCTTGCTGACATGGCCAAGATTTTGGGCATGGGCAATATTGGGCAGTCTGTGCGCGCCCTAAAAGAACTGCCTGTGATAACTGCATGTAGAAAGAAGAAGAAAAAACATGTTCATCATGACAAAGCAATGATTATTACAATTCACGTTTCAAAATACGTTTTGAGCTCTGAACAATTAACAGCATTTAACAGCCAAATACTTGTTATGTTCTAACCCCGGGGCGTGTGAACTGTAGTCATAACTTGGCAACCAAATACAGCAACAGTTGTCTATTCAAATAGAGAGTCTATATCAAAGTTTATGGAGTGGACCATACACTGCGCCCGTACCACCGTCCGTGAATGCCACTTTATGCCTGTACACTATGGTCACCCTAATTGTATCTTTCAACTAGAACTGTTCCGCTCTTCACTCTCCCTTATCCTCCTACCTTACTCTCCCTTACCTTCCCGCCTCACTCTCCCTTATCCTCCTGCCGCTTTTTCCACCACTTTACAACGTAGTCAGCAACTTTCCGGTATATGGTGCTGTAGAAGATGGGGTTGAGAAGACTGTTACTGGGCAACACCGCTAAACTAAACACCTCCTGGACAATGGCGCTAGGTGCTGTAGGGTTAACCCACGTATAGTAGATGAGGGTGAGAACATAAGACATCCACGCCACAAGCTGACTCCCTATCAGAAGGGACACTTTCAGAGCCAACTTCTTGACGTTTTCAGACGAGGCTGCTGCTCCTGCCTGGGTGCTCGTCTTATGACTTGCCACCACGATGGATACGTAGAATATTGAGAGGAGGACAATGAGAACCGTGACAACCACACAGTACCCTACCTTGTAGGAGAGATAGGGTGCCTGATTTTTAAAAACGTTAGCAACGCACAGTGGGCTGTTTCCATAGTAACCAATATCCACATAATCGAAGATGGACGGCTCCGAAGTGATTTTTTGTAGGTCCTCCAGCACAGTCTCGATACCTTGTTCACCAGGAGTGCTGTTGTAGATCAGGGAGTGCATCCGCTCTAGGTGGTTCTGGTCGAACTCCTTCAGAAAGGGGTTATCAATCGCCGATATGATGATGGTTGTCCGGAAGAACTGCTGGATTTGCCATATTGGGATAATGGGCACTAGGGCGTGGGCCAGGTTGAAGATACCGGTGACTATGGTGCCAATCCATATCACCCGCATCGAGATGTCCTTCACCAGATCGAGGCAATTTAGAAACCTCAAGAAGCTCATTGCGGTGATAAGAAAGAAAGAGCCATGACTAGAAACAGAGAAGAGGCACCCGAGTACCGCACACATTACACCGGACCTCCATTCTTGATCTAACTGGCAGTAATCATCTTTCGTTCGGAGGGTGAAGGCGGCTGAAACCAGCAAGACGAGGTAGAGACCCATGATGAGGTCATAAAATGCGATATGCATCCGGAAAATCCGATCCACTTTACTGCACTTACTTTCGGGGGTCTCCTTGAAAGTTGTGTACCCTATCTGCATGTTTAGGAGCATTATTGCGAGTCCCCCGAACATGGCAAACCCAGCAAGGATGTTGTTCCGGATCATAAACTCGCTGTTTCCCAGAGCACCCAGCTTACATCCTGTACATTCATCCATCCCATTGGAGCAGTCCCGGACCCCATCACATTGGGGTAGGAGTCGATAGGTAAGGTACACAAGGCCCCACCACGACGTTATAAACCTCCCTGGGCAGAAGTTGAGTAGGTAGGGTAACCCTGTCAGGTACCATGGTAGCGTTTAAGAAAGTCCACCCTCGATAATTTGTTCCAAAAACCTGCTGTCGTCACATTGAAATACAATGTAAAGCACCAAAGGCTCGTTAATATCTGCCATTCGTATCCGACTACATAGACTTTTCGACCACTCAGTTCCTCCTTCTGGCTGGTTGAACTGTTCAACCAGGATCCGGAGACACTCTCTCCTCTCCGGATATCGGTTTAACCGTGAGCCAGTGGTGGATGCTTCGTATAGATTATCGTAGAAATCGTCCAGTATATCCCCGATATTTTTGGGTGGTTCAATTATAATCTCCTCGGCCACTGACGACGTCAAGCGGAGAAGTCGTAGTTTTGGGAGTGTGACATTTATGAGGAAGGCCTCCTGGGAATCACACGCTTCTTTCTTTGAAAGGCAAGTACTAAATGACTTGTCCTGGAGGCAGGTTATTTGTACAGTATCACTGCTGCACAAGCACTCATCCATACCTCCCTCGCAATCTGCGTGACCATCACATACCTGTCCAAAAGGTATACAGCCCCGGGGTCCTCGGGGACAGTAAAACACATTCTCATCACTACAATCACATTCATCGGTGTGACAGGCGCTCTTACCTGAACAACTTATCGTATCATGGACGAGAAGTATGGTACACATCAGAGAAGTGTTCTTCATTGATAAGTCTTGACCTATGGATCCAATTAGGCCTCCCATATGAGACTTACCCCATATATTTCCCATTTTTTCTTTGGTGACTGCTAGTAAGTCAAATGTCATGGTGCAGGTATAGTTAAAGTAGAAATGTCAGAGAAGAGGCACCCGAGTACCGCACACATTACACCGGACCTCCATTCTTGATCTAACTGGCAGTAATCATCTTTCGTTCGGAGGGTGAAGGCGGCTGAAACCAGCAAGACGAGGTAGAGACCCATGATGAGGTCATAAAATGCGATATGCATCCGGAAAATCCGATCCACTTTACTGCACTTACTTTCGGGGGTCTCCTTGAAAGTTGTGTACCCTATCTGCATGTTTAGGAGCATTATTGCGAGTCCCCCGAACATGGCAAACCCAGCAAGGATGTTGTTCCGGATCATAAACTCGCTGTTTCCCAGAGCACCCAGCTTACATCCTGTACATTCATCCATCCCATTGGAGCAGTCCCGGACCCCATCACATACCCCATCCTCAGCTATCCATTCCATGTGTTCCGGGGTGGTGCTGCAATAAAACCTCCCTGGGCAGAACAACTCATCCATCCCATTGGGACAGTCCATGGTACCATCGCAAATTCTTTGTCCACCCTCGATAATTTGTTCCAAAAACCTGCTGTCGTCACATTGAAATACAATGTAAAGCACCAAAGGCTCGTTAATATCTGCCATTCGTATCCGACTACATAGACTTTTCGACCACTCAGTTCCTCCTTCTGGCTGGTTGAACTGTTCAACCAGGATCCGGAGACACTCTCTCCTCTCCGGATATCGGTTTAACCGTGAGCCAGTGGTGGATGCTTCGTATAGATTATCGTAGAAATCGTCCAGTATATCCCCGATATTTTTGGGTGGTTCAATTATAATCTCCTCGGCCAGACTGCTGCAGTTCGCCTCTTCAGCATCAAAACCCTCACACTGTAAATACCGGAAGGCCTCCTGGGAATTGCACGCTTCTTTCTTGGAAAGACAAGTACTGAAGGACTTGTCCTGGAGGCAGGTTATTTGTACAGTATCACTGCTGCACAAGCACTCATCCATACCTCCCTCGCAATCTGCGTGACCATCACATACCTGTCCAAAAGGTATACAGCCCCGGGGTCCTCGGGGACAGTAAAACACATTCTCATCACTACAATCACATTCATCGGTGTGACAGGCGCTCTTACCTGAACAACTTATCGTATCATGGACGAGAAGTATGGTACACATCAGAGAAGTGTTCTTCATTGATAAGTCTTGACCTATGGATCCAATTAGGCCTCCCATATGAGACTTACCCCATATATTTCCCATTTTTTCTTTGGTGGCTGCTAGTAAGTCAAATGTCATGGTGCAGGTATAGTTAAAGTAGAAATGTGGATCGATCGTTAAATTCTGGATCTGCCACCTACCATTTCTGCTGTGGTATTTGAGTTGTTCATCAGCTTGTAAATGGCACGCCTTCCTGTCTTCGTTTGCTTGACCCCGGTACACTTGGTCGGGTATCTCAGTGAGAGAAGCTACAATATTGGTGGTATTGGTCTGAGCTGTAGTAGCCACCAAAATGGGTAAAAGTAGAAGAACAATGTAGCGAGATGTTAACATGGTAACCATGGTAACTCCGTTCCTCTGTGATATACTTCTGTGCTAGAAACACTGGATCAGCTAGGTGTTTAGGTGTTTAAGTGTAAATTAATAAACGAACTTACAAACTAGTGAAGTCACGTCTATGATCATGATATTATCTACTATGATCTATAAATTTTGAAATCTGCAAAGTCCGAAATATCGCAATTGACATGTGTCTTGTCTGTCAGCTCTCACAACGGGCCTTCGGCCCGGTGTGACCTTACGCGAAGGGCGCTTAGTGCCGAACAGATAGACTGCGTAGCATGGTAACTTAGCAAGTACAGTCGGACCCCGATTTAGGGGCCCCCGATTTAGGGACACCCCGATTTAGGGACAGGATTTCTTTCCCCCGATGTAGGAAATTAACCTTATTTGACCCCGATTTAGTGGACACCCCGATTTAGTGGACAAGAGCCTTTCCCCCGAGGGTGTCCCTAAATCGGGGTCCGACTGTAACACAACCAGTAGATAAATTGACCAAGATGTCTCAACTCGCAGCCTTTTATTCAACGCAGTACGTGCGACACAAATGATTGGAAGTTATATATACAATGCATCGATTTCTCAACGACTGATTTGAAAATTTTATCGCATTTATATTTTATCTTTCGAGAATTAACGCTCTACTTCAATTCGATCTTTTGTCATTATTGAATTCTTTATCTGTTATTAACAGAAGGTGGCCGAATTGACGTAGAGGGTGTTGGTCGAATATTGATTATTAATAAATATTAAGCCACCGCAACCCCCCTAGCAAGGCCTGGCCGGCGCCTTTTCAAATTATTTTTTCAAATGCATATACTGTAACAGTCGGACCCCGGTTTACCGGGATGCTTGGGGGAAAGGATTTTGCCCGGTAAATCGGGGTACCCGGTATATCGGGGTTAAATACCGTTTATTTCCTATTTCGGGGGAAGTTTATCCTCCCGGTAAATCGGGGTTCCGGTAAATCGGGACCCGGTAAATCGGGGCCTGGTAAATCGGGGTCCGACTGTATTATGACTTTTGAAAATAAATATTTGAAAATTAAAATCAATATGTATGTTGAGAGCTTTTTGCTTCCGGTGCTGTACTGATTTATGTAAGCTATAAGTTTTAGAAAAAATATTGGCTAAACCAGGGAAACACTTATTCGAGGACGATTCACCTTTCTGTGTCCTAGATTTGGTCTCTACTTGTCTAAGAGTACCTATGAATTGGCAGTAGCTCCGAAATGAGGCCTTATCACACCATGGCCAAAATGACCATTGATCGTTCGAGAGGACCTGCAACAACCTAATGATTTGTTGAGTAACAACTACTGCTTACAAAATATTCACACCTAGTGCACAGCTTAATAAAATGTGATGCCAAACGAAGAAATCTCCTCAAGTAAGGGCTTTTTCATAACCCACCCGGCTTCGCCGGGTGGTTCCTTTAGCCACTTTCAAATAACACGGTTGCCATGGCAACTGAATTGGTAACTATGGGGGCTGGCATTTTAAAAGTCATTCGAAAATATCAACAAACTCCACTGAAAGTTCCAAAAGTGTGAGCAACAGCTTTACAGCTTTGTGCCCATAACGTGTTTTATTAAGGAGCACTGTCGCTTAGATACCGCCTAACGAACGGCCACTTCGACGTTCATCTTCAACTTATAATAGAGATATATGCCCCTAGAAGGATATATTAAATAAATGCCCCCTAGCAAGATAAAGAAACTATTTCCCCCGAACTAAATACCCCTTTTATGTATGATTTTCAAAATCTATAAATGTGATGCTGCGGGGGTGGTAAAGTTAATAACGTACTGCACTCAACGAAGGGTAATAGTTAGGAGCGAGAATTGCCCCCGACTAAAGATATTGCCCCAGCACCGGCTGCTGAAATATTTATATAGAACCCTTTGAGCACGTATAAAACGCGAACGGAAACGGAAACGTTTGAAAAGCAGAACTCGCGAAAACAATAAAAATGAAGCTATTTATATCTAGCGCACCCATGACTGGGTGAACGTTAAGCATTTGCTGCTTGCGAACCCACCCAGCTCCACCAGATGTTATATTACACAAACCTGATATATATTTCAGACGTTATCACGGCACGGTGTGTTTGTAACTAAACTAACATGATCTCTATTTCAGACGTTATCACGGCACGGTGTGATTGTAACTACACTAACATGATATATATTTCAGACTCTATCACGGCACGGTGTGTATGTGACGACAGAAGATGGAAGTGGGGTTGTCCAGACTGCCCTTCTTACCGCCAGCCCCTTCAACATGGAGAGTCATAGTGCCCTAATTGATGGACTGATGCAGGCATACTCGGGATATCTAGTGACCATCCCCCGGGTTGTAGCTGTAGTCAAGTGAGTTCCTTATTTTCTAGTTAGAGAGAGAGAGAGAAAGAGAGAGAGAGAGAGACAGAGAGAGAGACAGAGAGAGAGACAGAGAGAGAGACAGAGAGAGAGACAGAGAGAGAGACAGAGAGAGAGACAGAGAGAGAGACAGAGAGAGAGACAGAGAGAGAGACAGAGAGAGAGACAGAGAGAGAGACAGAGAGAGAGAGAGAGAAAGAGAGAGAGAGAGAGACAGAGAGAGAGACAGAGATAGAGACAGAGAGAGAGACAGAGAGAGAGACATAGAGAGAGAGAGAGAGACAGAGACAGAGACAGAGACAGAGACAGAGACAGAGACAGAGACAGAGACAGAGACAGAGACAGAGACAGAGACAGAGACAGAGACAGAGACAGAGACAGAGACAGAGACAGAGACAGAGACAGAGACAGAGACAGAGACAGAGACAGAGACAGAGACAGAGACAGAGACAGAGACAGAGACAGAGACAGAGACAGAGACAGAGACAGAGACAGAGACAGAGACAGAGACAGAGACAGAGACAGAGACAGAGACAGAGACAGAGACAGAGACAGAGACAGAGACAGAGACAGAGACAGAGACAGAGACAGAGACAGAGACAGAGACAGAGACAGAGACAGAGACAGAGACAGAGACAGAGACAGAGACAGAGACAGAGACAGAGACAGAGACAGAGACAGAGACAGAGACAGAGACAGAGACAGAGACAGAGACAGAGACAGAGACAGAGACAGAGACAGAGACAGAGACAGAGACAGAGACAGAGACAGAGACAGAGACAGAGACAGAGACAGAGACAGAGACAGAGACAGAGACAGAGACAGAGACAGAGACAGAGACAGAGACAGAGACAGAGACAGAGACAGAGACAGAGACAGAGACAGAGACAGAGACAGAGACAGAGACAGAGACAGAGACAGAGACAGAGACAGAGACAGAGACAGAGACAGAGACAGAGACAGAGACAGAGACAGAGACAGAGACAGAGACAGAGACAGAGACAGAGACAGAGACAGAGACAGAGACAGAGACAGAGACAGAGACAGAGACAGAGACAGAGACAGAGACAGAGACAGAGACAGAGACAGAGACAGAGACAGAGACAGAGACAGAGACAGAGACAGAGACAGAGACAGAGACAGAGACAGAGACAGAGACAGAGACAGAGACAGAGACAGAGACAGAGACAGAGACAGAGACAGAGACAGAGACAGAGACAGAGACAGAGACAGAGACAGAGACAGAGACAGAGACAGAGACAGAGACAGAGACAGAGACAGAGACAGAGACAGAGACAGAGACAGAGACAGAGACAGAGACAGAGACAGAGACAGAGACAGAGACAGAGACAGAGACAGAGACAGAGACAGAGACAGAGACAGAGACAGAGACAGAGACAGAGACAGAGACAGAGACAGAGACAGAGACAGAGACAGAGACAGAGACAGAGACAGAGACAGAGACAGAGACAGAGACAGAGACAGAGACAGAGACAGAGACAGAGACAGAGACAGAGACAGAGACAGAGACAGAGACAGAGACAGAGACAGAGACAGAGACAGAGACAGAGACAGAGACAGAGACAGAGACAGAGACAGAGACAGAGACAGAGACAGAGACAGAGACAGAGACAGAGACAGAGACAGAGACAGAGACAGAGACAGAGACAGAGACAGAGACAGAGACAGAGACAGAGACAGAGACAGAGACAGAGACCAACCCTATATCCTGATTGGTTCTTGTTCAGTAGGCTGTTATCCTCCAGGTAGCAGGTCAATTGATCCAATACTACCTTCTCGAGAACCTTCGAGATGAACAGCAGGTTTGACACTGGTCGGTAGTTCTGCAGACTATCACGATCACCTTGAGCATTCTTAATTGTAGGAAACACTAGAGCTTGCTGGAACGCCTCCGGCACAGTCGAACTCCTAATAGATCCATTAACCAGTGTAGTAATCCACGGGGCGAATTCATGAATACATCCCTTCACCAACCAAGTGGGGATGATATCCAGATCACATGTCTTGTCCGGCATATCCTTGATGAGACCCTTGATATATTCCACCGACACCTCCTCAAATTGAGCAAGTTTGCATTCCGGATCAGTCCTCAGAGCCTCTCCATCCTCTATATAACTTTGTTCCTCATACACTGATGTACGGATCTTATCCACTTTACTATTGAAAAACTCAGCAAAGTCCTCTGCTAGCTTTCCATCATTACCAGATTCCGGTAGAATACTCTCAGCTTTGCCCAGGAGGCGGTTAACCTTCCGTTGCAAACCTTTAGGATCATCCTTTGAATCCTCTAGACTCTTCTTGTTGAACCCAATCCTCGCATCCTTGTCCACTTTTCCAAACTGTCTCTTCATGTCGTTAAACTGGGTTTTCCGTATTGAAGTCTTGTTCTTTCGCCAAGCCCTCTCAGCACGTCTACGTAGCCTCAGCACCTCCTTGACACTTTCATCCTCTCTCCACGGCCTTAACTTCTTCCCTTTTCGTCTTTTCTTGAGTTCAACAGATTTCTCCACAAGGTTGCCAAGAGTCCTCTCATAGATCTGGAAATTTTCCTCAGGTGATTCAGCTACAAGAAGATCCTCGAGTCCAAGGTTCCTCAATGCTTGCCTGAACAGTTCAGGGTCAACAGATTTGAAGTCTCTGTACATGTCAACTTGTTGCTTGCTCCGAAAATCCACATCCTCAGTTTCCGTGACCAGTTCACTCAGAACCATATAATGGTCTGATTCAGTACCATCCTTGTGTATTTCCACAGATCGAAACTTCGTTTTCATTTCACTCTGACAGATCACTAGGTCATTATCATTTATATTGATTACTATTATTATCCCAATTCTAGAAAGATTGGCTCGTTTAATGCCTCCCAAGAGCTGCCATACGACCTGGAGGATTCTCTTTTACTGTGGATCAATAAAGTAAGTTTTTAAATAATAACTGAAACAATCACTAATTGATCACACGAGACTCATAATATTATCGAACATGGCAACATTTGAACTCATGAGAACATATTTCCCTGTTTCAATTGACATTATTTTAACCATGAGCCACGTATTTAAGGCTTGTTCAACTGTAAATAAGCGGCTTAAAGACGCTGTTACGGTCAAAAGAGAGAGTCTGAAGCTAGGTCTCATACACCCGAGTAGTACGCTTGTACCACCTAATCTTCCACGTAAGTCAAATGTTAAATCGAAAAAACGGGATTGACTAGGGATATTAGTTTTGGGCAACAATTGCGTCCTATAATGTCAGATATCACTTTTAACCCCCCCCCCAATTCAGATATGGAGGACCTGATCCAGGATATATCTGATGGGCAGTGTTTGGGAGTTCTACTACATTACTTTCTAAATGCAGATCTACCGCTTGATGGTAGGATATTATCAAATTGAAGATGGATAGAAACTACTATTTGACTGGTGTTTGTCAATTATAACAATTACTGGTACAGTGACAGGTTGTACCCAAAAATGACTGGAAGATTATCTTTTCAATCCCCCGGCTTTACCACCAACATTGATTACCCCCCTCAGCGCTCAAGTTTGGTACATCTCTCTCACAAGCCGATAAGGCGTCTAATCTGGCTGCGGTTCGGTTCACCGTTTCAACTGCCCTTGGCCCAGAATGGTTCCCCCTAACCGTCGAGATGATCCTGAACCCTAGCTTCTGTACCAGACCCAATGTGATAACATTCATAAGTGAACTCTTCTGGAAACTAGAGGTTTGTAGTATTAACAGTTCCAGTTCTTTTTCCCCGGTTGCCAATAACACTAATCCATATTATAGCTCTGGTTTGATCTAATATTTCTATGTACATACTGCTATCATCCCCCTTCATTCACCACAACCCCTTTTCCTTTACCCAGTTGAAAGGAGCTAGTCGATGTGAGATGAGTACAGAGCGGTGGATGAAGCAAGATCAACCCGATATGAACTGTGCAGCAGCAGCCAATGAGATATCTCTGCAACTGGAGAAGAGTCCCGGGCTGATCGGGGTGTCGCATGTTAAGAAGGTTGAAGATGATGTGAGTTCGGATGAGGATCAGATCTCCCACATCCCTCCTCCAGTCCCCTCTGCACCTCCATCACCTTACACGTATGTGTGGCTCACAATGTGTGACATTAGATTTGAGGGGTGGGTAGATCAAATTAGGACAGACAAAACATTTATATTGACTTCTAACAGACCCTGCAATGAATGGTTTTTGACTTCCTTCTGATTTGAGTAGTTTGTTAAAAAAGTATGAGCGTTTCAACTAATATCACTAAAGAACTAAAATTTCACCCTGCAGGCCAGCCCAGATTCCAGAAGTACTCCCCCGGGAGTTGCTAATCTCCCCTCCCTCCCGGCCTGGATCCATTACACCTGATCCAGTCCCTGATAACCCCGATATCCAAACAACCAAGTATTTTGATGTTGGAGCTCCCTCCCCTGCTGTTTCCTCTGTCCTAACAGCCGAGTCATACAAGTCCCAGAGTTTGGGAAGTCTGAGCGGGAAAATTGAAACAGGTAGAACGTTGGACACTATCTATTAGTATTCTTTGATTACTTCGATTAATATGATTGTGATGTCGGTATAGTTTATACATCTAACTGAATAGCCCATTACTAGTAGTTACAAATCCAGTTGAGGATCCTCTAGCTGCTAAGGTGACCCAGAATGATGGGGTGGTTGGTCCCACAATGGCGGGGATCCAACTTCTACACAGCCAAACTGAACCTGACAACTCAAGGTAAACTGGGGGCCAGTCTGCACCAATTTCCCCTTGGTAACGAAGGGCATTGCAAAAGTAAGGCACTAAGGCACGTATTAGCGTGCCTGCAATGTAGGGGGAACTGCGTTACCAAAATTTCCCCCACCCAACCAACAAAACTTTCTATAGGGTAGTCCTTTATAGAGCACCCCCTAACAACATCCTTTCATCATCATTTCAGTGAGGAAGAATCAGGTAGTTCAAGTTCTGGTGATGAAGACCAGCAGGACCCACCTGCTGCACCCCGACCAACAACATCTCCTGTTGTAGCTGAGAGTAGTCCGACTAAGAAGAAACCACTGCTCAAGGAGTACACAGACCTGCCCAGGACCAAGAGTGGAGAGGAGGTGGTAGACGAGATGAATACTGCGGAGGAGGAGAAGAGGGAGTTTTTCCTGAGTATCGCCCGATGGGTGAGTCCCCTTCTCTCTCTCCCCTGCCTGACAACCACACCTGCCTGACAACTACCCCTATTATGGTGGTATATTCATGTGCCACACTACCCCATGATAATGGTTTTATTCCCCCTCCATAATATGTTCCCCGAATGCCACAAAGTTCACACCATCTCCCCACACTAGGTTGATACTGTAGAGCAGGAGAAGCCCTCGCCCCCTCCCATGACGGAGCCTGACAACCTAACGGCCAACATATCTCGAACCATTGCCACCCATTTCAATAAAACCACCCCTGCTGTTGTGGTAAGTGTTGTGTTTGTACCGTTACCATTTGGCTTGTCCTACACAGAATGAAGGAGCAGTCTGTCGCTTAGATACCGCCTAACGAACGACTACCACTTCGACGACGTTCATCTTCAACTTATAATAGAGATATTATCTAATATTTCTATGTGCATACTGCTATCATCCCCCTTCATTCACCACAACCCCTTTTCCTTTACCCAGTTGAAAGGAGCTAGTCGATGTGAGATGAGTACAGAGCGGTGGATGAAGCAAGATCAACCCGATATGAACTGTGCAGCAGCAGCCAATGAGATATCTCTGCAACTGGAGAAGAGTCCTGGGCTGATCGGGGTGTCGCATGTTAAGAAGGTTGAAGATGATGTCTCAAGCCTACTCCTAGTCTAGAGGGTGTAGGGAGGAGGTCAGGGGAGACGACCTCCATCACCTTACACGTATGTGTGGCTCACAATGTGTGACATTAGATTTGAGGGGTGGGTAGATCAAATTAGGACAGACAAAACATTTATATTGACTTCTAACAGACCCTGCAATGAATGGTTTTTGACTTCCTTCTGATTTGAGTAGTTTGTTAAAAAAGCATGAGCGTTTCAACTAATATCACTACAGAACTAAAATTTCATCCTGCAGGCCAGCCCAGATTCCAGAAGTACTCCCCCGGGAGTTGCTAATCTCCCCTCCCTCCCGGCCTGGATCCATTACACCTGATCCAGTCCCTGATTTGGGGCTATAGGTTTGTTGGTTCATAAAACTACAACCTCGAGGGAGGGGTGCTGTTTCCTCTGTCCTAACAGCCGAGTCATACAAGTCCCAGAGTTTGGGAAGTCTGAGCGGGAAAATTGAAACAGGTAGAACGTTGGACACTATCTATTAGTATTCTTTGATTACTTCGATTAATATGATTGTGATGTCGGTATAGTTTATACATCTAACTGAATAGCCCATTACTAGTAGTTACAAATCCAGTTGAGGATCCTCTAGCTGCTAAGGTGACCCAGAATGATGGGGTGGTTGGTCCCACAATGGCGGGGATCCAACTTCTACACAGCCAAACTGAACCTGACAACTCAAGGTAAACTGGGGGCCAGTCTGCACCAATTTCCCCTTGGTAACGAAGGGCATTGCAAAAGTAAGGCACTAAGGCACGTATTAGCGTGCCTGCAATGTAGGGGGAACTGCGTTACCAAAATTTCCCCCACCCAACCAACAAAACTTTCTATAGGGTAGTCCTTTATAGAGCACCCCCTAACAACATCCTTTCATCATCATTTCAGTGAGGAAGAATCAGGTAGTTCAAGTTCTGGTGATGAAGACCAGCAGGACCCACCTGCTGCACCCCGACCAACAACAGCTCCTGTTGTAGCTGAGAGTAGTCCGACTAAGAAACCACTGCTCAAGGAGTACACTGATCTGCCAAGGACCAAGAGTGGAGAGGAAGTGGTGGACGAGATGAATACTGCGGAGGAGGAGAAGAGGGAGTTTTTCCTGAGTATCGCCCGATGGGTGAGTCCCCTTCTCTCTCTCCCCTGCCTGACAACCACACCTGCCTGACAACTACCCCTATTATGGTGGTATATTCATGTGCCACACTACCCCATGATAATGGTTTTATTCCCCCTCCATAATATGTTCCCCGAATGCCACAAAGTTCACACCATCTCCCCACACTAGGTTGATACTGTAGAGCAGGAGAAGCCCTCGCCCCCTCCCATGACGGAGCCTGACAACCTAACGGCCAACATATCACGAACCATTGCCACCCATTTCAATAAAACCACCCCTTCTGTTGTGGTAGGTGTTGTGTTTGTACCGTTACCATTTGGCATACATTCGTTATGATACGCCAAACATTATAGGGGGTGAAACTTGACAATTTGGATCTGGGAAACTCGACTTTATATATCTCTCAGGGTGCTAGCTATACAATAAGCAAGTCGGGAGATAGTACTGTTGCTGAAACTAGGGGATTACCAGTCATTGATGTTCCTGTAACACCTGCACCTGCACCACCACAGAAAATACAGGTAACTACACAGGTTCTACTTGAAGTGTACCTACATCACTTACACAAGCTAACACGGTTCAAAGTATTACTGGTGTGTATAACACACAGAACTGGTAACCGCCCCCAACCCACCCCTACTGCAGGTAATCCTCAGCAATCACAAACAAATAAAACCCCTCCCCCTTTTCAGGAAGACTACATGATGACGGTACAGGCTAGGGACGAGGCAGTGAGAATGAAAAAAGAAGAGGAGGAGCGACAGGTCTACACAGCCAAACTGAACCTGACAACTCAAGGTAAACTGGGGGCCAGTCTGCACCAATTTCCCCTTGGTAACGAAGGGCATTGCAAAAGTAAGGCACTAAGGCACGTATTAGCGTGCCTGCAATGTAGGGGGAACTGCGTTACCAAAATTTCCCCCACCCAACCAACAAAACTTTCTATAGGGTAGTCCTTTATAGAGCACCCCCTAACAACATCCTTTCATCATCATTTCAGTGAGGAAGAATCAGGTAGTTCAAGTTCTGGTGATGAAGACCAGCAGGACCCACCTGCTGCACCCCGACCAACAACATCTCCTGTTGTAGCTGAGAGTAGTCCGACTAAGAAGAAACCACTGCTCAAGGAGTACACTGATCTGCCAAGGACCAAGAGTGGAGAGGAAGTGGTGGACGAGATGAATACTGCGGAGGAGGAGAAGAGGGAGTTTTTCCTGAGTATCGCCCGATGGGTGAGTCCCCTTCTCTCTCTCCCCTGCCTGACAACCACACCTGCCTGACAACCACCCCTATCATGGTGGTATATTCATGTGCCACACTACCCCATGATAATGGTTTTATTCCCCCTCCATAATATGTTCCCCGAATGCCACAAAGTTCACACCATCTCCCCACACTAGGTTGATACTGTAGAGCAGGAGAAGCCCTCGCCCCCTCCCATGACGGAGCCTGACAACCTAACGGCCAACATATCTCGAACCATTGCCACCCATTTCAATAAAACCACCCCTGCTGTTGTGGTAAGTGTTGTGTTTGTACCGTTACCATTTGGCTTGTCCTACACAGACTGTACAACGCGCAACCATTTGGCATATATATTCGTTATGATACGCCAAACATTATAGGGGGTGAAACTTGACAATTTGGATCTGGGAATGGTCGACTTTATATATCTCTCAGGGTGCAAGCTATACAATCAGTAAGTCGGGAGATAGTACTGTTGCTGAAACTAGGGGATTACCAGTCATTGATGTTCCTGTAACACCTGCACCTGCACCACCCCAGAAAATACAGGTAACTATAACACAGGTTCTACTTGAAGTGTACCTACATCACTTACACAAGCTAACACGGTTCAAAGTATGTATTACTGGTGTGTAGAACACACAGAACTGGTACAACTACCCACCACCCACCCACCCCTACTGCAGGTAATCCTCAGCAATCACAAACAAATATAACCCCTCCCCATTCAGGAAGACTACATGATGACGGTACAAGCTAGGGACGAGGCAGTGAGAATGAAAAAAGAAGAGGAGGAGCGACAGGTTAGTTGTAGCATGCCAGGATGATATATCGGCACTCAATTCACCCTTACTGTGGCTCAGTTTATCATAGCGCTAGTCAGCCCAATTTTATCATTATCGACGAATATATGTTTGATTTCTCTCTCGTAATACATATCACTCCCATCTCCCATCAGAAAAGAGAAGAGTTGGACAGGAAGAGACAGTTGGAGGAGAAGGCAGCAGAAGAGAGGAGGTTGTTAGATGAGCTTAGTGACACCTCTAGTAAGGGGAGGAAGGGAAAAAAGGGGAAGAAGGGAGGAGGTCCTAAGGAGGGGAAGACATTCCCTCGGAGACCTGGCAGTGTCACATCAAACAGCTCTGCCGGGTAAGTAAGGATGTTGTCTCATATACTGCTTTACAACTTCCTAATTATCATCGTCATTAACAAGATAGACAACGATATATATCATCGTCAGTTCTACAACAATACAGATCTCTCTGACATCTTCCCATTCAGTTCAGCGAGAGGCAGCGTCAAGGGAGGTAAATCAGCCCCTGCCAAGGGTGGTACCAAGGGTGGCAAGGGTAAAGGAGGGAAGGGTAAATCTAAAGATGACATCTCTGTGAAAAGCGAGAAGACATCTCGGGGTAAGGGAGCTAAAGCTGCAACAACTGATAAAAGGAGGGTGAAATCAGCTCGAAGAGCAGGGAAGAGTGTTTCTTTTGTTGATGAGCAGAATGGGCAGTTGACCCCCACTACAGAGGTATCCCCTGCAACCGATACAGCACCTACCGAGGATCCCATACAACCACCAGCCGTGAGTAGTAGGGTGGGGGTTTATTTGGGGTTTTAGCTATAGTTAGACGACCACTAGTCAGCAATCGGGAGTTGTAACGTTTAGCTTTGAGTAGATCCAACTCTCCAACTCTAAAATATTCGTATATCAGGTGTGTCCATTCAAAAGGGATACAGACGTTATTGGAGAGGACAGACCTGGAGACAGACAGAAGACAGCGTACTTTGTACCCTTTGAAAAACATGGTGTAGGGGCTGGATCCGGCCCGATCAGGTATACATTATACACCCCTCTTGTTATGTAATCATGCTTCTGACAGACACAACTGTTATAGTGTGAAGAGTCTTCACTGAAGACAGCACAACACTGAAGACATCTACAGCACTACA
Organism: Pleurobrachia bachei; assembly: GCA_000695325.1. NCBI lineage: Eukaryota > Metazoa > Ctenophora > Tentaculata > Cydippida > Pleurobrachiidae > Pleurobrachia > Pleurobrachia bachei. The sequence continues at coordinate 962 of AVPN01000352.1, read as the reverse complement.
AATAGTTGAACACTGTCACCCCTGTTTGGTTACAAAGTCACCCCTATTATTGCAGAGGGGGAATTTCATTATCAACTTCCCTGTAATCAGATCTAAGTGGCAGACTAATGGGCACCTACTTCTGTCAGACCATCAGTACGTCGTAAGGAGAAGTAGGCTCAGTTCTCAAGAAGGGGAGGGAGAGGAGGAGAGTGAGAGGGGTAGCGATAATATCCCAGACAGACCTACCTCAGCCCCTCATCCAGCCGCAAAGAATGAAGTTTTCTCACACATTCTAACATCACTTCAACCACAGTTTGTAAGTCGAGGGAAACCCAATTCGGGTCTTCATATGTCTACTCTATCCCAACTTCATTCATATTCTGTTTGCTGCATTTAACTATCCGTCATACATTTTCAGGGAACCGAGCCTATTTTGATATTTGAGAACCGACAGAACACAGCCAGTAGTTCACCCCATCACCGGGATATAGCTGACCCTAAACAGCTAACCTTACACCTTCAGATGATGGAAAAACGACGCAATATCCAACAGTGCAGGTATGATTTACATTTAATACAGACTACAACAGGCCTGTGTGATGCCTGGCAGAGTTAGGGTACAATACAGGGCTGTGTCAGTATGATCTGCCTGACTACTTCTCTTTCAATCAACTGCCCATGACAGATAAAACACACAGTTTTGTTCTACAGTATTTGTAGGAATACAGATTACATTAGAAAGCAAAATTAGCTACAAAATAAAAAGAATGTTAACGCTTATTACCCGCAATCAAATGTCTACAGACCCGACAATCTAAAAAACGTTTTACTCAATTTAGAATTTCAAACATTTTAACTCCCGTCAGCAAACCCGACCTAAAATGTATCTTTGCAGTTCACACACAAGTAGGAACTATAGGATAGTAACTTAATAAAATCTAAAGTCTACATCTCGTGTTAGCAGGATGAAAATAGTGGAT
>AVPN01000351.1:7554-31438 GCA_000695325.1 Pleurobrachia bachei | reverse complement strand
AAATAATATCTTTGTATCAGAATTCTCAGACTGAACAGTTGGGCTATAGCAGTTGATCACGTCATATTAATTGGGAATTAGATGATTGTAATAAAAAACTCAAAAATGTTAAACTCAAAAATTTGTTTTCATTAGTTGTCTGTGGGTTATTGTTCTACCACTTACCCTTAGTATCCTCCTCCTCCTCTTCCTCCTCTGGAATTCCGGGTAGAACCAGCCTGATTTTGGAAGGTGCCGGGGCTACAGCTGGACCAAGGAATGCGGGCTGTCTGACTGCTCTCTCTGTACTTGTAAGGGTCGTCTTAGTACCACCTGTAGTAGTTGGAGTTATAGCTTCATGCCCGAATATGGTTTTAGTTGAAAAACCCAATATGGTCATATATATTTACCTGTAATTGCGGTTAGTAGGGAGTTCCTACCACCGCCAGACTTCAGCAGCTCAATCAACTTCTCTATGAGAGGGATGAGCTCCCTGTGTGATCCTGTACTGGCTGGTAGATCCCCAAACATGCCTGGGGAGAGAGTTTATTAATTGTTCATACTTATGGGAGCACGAACACGGTGTCAGGCGACTCAAGAAGAGAGATGGGGTGAGAGAAAAGTAGAGAGATGGGATGAGAGATGGAGTGAGAGATGGGAGAGAGAAAAGGATGTTGAGGAAGGAAGATGGGGAGAGAGAAAAGAGAGAAAAAAGAAGAAGAAAAAGAGACATAAAAGGGAAAGACGTGTAACCTTACTAACCCTGAATAGATGAATTCCAGTGTAGACCATCTTTGCCCACTAGCCAAGTCTTTGCCTCAACTCCACACAGCTCTGCCCTCTCTCGGATGTACTCCAGTGAGCTTAGTGCTTCGTCCATTGAGCACAGCCTGGGGAAGGGGAGGGATGAGGTGAGATAAGAAAGGGCAAGGTGAGAGCACATCTTAGAAAGGGGTGATGTAAGAAATGATATGAGGTGGAGGGTGAGGTGTAAGATGAGGTGTAAGAGATGCTGAAAACACAGTCAATATAGGTCAACAGCTGAGCATGGAAGTAATATCAAACCCCCAAAACTATACAAGTACAAGTACCTGTTTTGAATAGTAGAGGTGATATGAAGCAATGTCATCGTAAAATTGTACCTGTTTTGAAGTTGAGTCCGTATGTCACCCTGAAGTCGCTCCGTCATATGTTCATGTTTCTCTTTCGCAGCTGCAAGTCCATTGGGGTTCCTTTGGCATCGGTCCAGGAATTTACCCAGCTCAACACCAACCTTCTTCATATGTCTCTCTATCACCTGCAGGGGGGATGTGGAAGTGTTCTTTTGGGTTTCTTAGCCACACGCTGAGCAAACCGCATACCGCCCGGGTGTGGGTGACTATGGGGAATGGAAGTGATCTTTGAAGTGTTTTGAAGTGTGCTGTTCTCAGAGTCCTGCTTCTAATGTAGAATGCACTGGGTTATGTTGAGTCACATGACACAACCTAAACCTACAGAAACTCCTGGTGGTGCGGGGTTTGTCTCGGTTCTTTGGGTTTGGTCTGGCAGCATGATTCATGTTATCAACTTACCTCAGGTACCCGACTGTATATCTGTTGCACCACCTCCTCCCTCCGCTTCTCCTCCTCATCACACTCAGTTACCATTGTTTTGCTAATTTCTCTAGGTCCTCTGCTATCTTGGATCTGTTCGGGACAATGTTGTGTCGCAGATGAGGCAGGGCTGCATCCACCTCCTCTGTCAGACCCGCCGCGTCAATCTGGGAAGAGGTTTGTGTTAAAAACAATCTCCTTCACCATTTGGTGAGGTCTTGTACTTCGTTTGATAACTTGTTGGCACGCGTTCCAATTCCAAACAGCACCATTGAAACCCCCGCAATTACAACATCGTGCTCTAAACTAACAATAATTAAGTACCTCAGCGAGTTGTTTCTTCCTTAACGCTGTCTTCTTCTCCACAATCTCATCAGCTAACTTCTCCATCATATCTTTCAATGCTTTCTTCTTCTCTTCCTCTATCTCGCCCGTCTTTCTGTCCAACATCTCCGCATACCTGGTGGGGGGGTATGTTATTTAGTCAGGAACCAATCAGAACTCGTTATTTAGGTCACATGACTGGTCATCAGCCAATCAGGGAACAGTATTTCCTGCACAGTTCCACGTACCTCATAACGATAGCGTTCTTGTCATCTGTATCAGAGGCATTCTGTAGAGCCACACGAAGCTGACCCTGTATGTCCTTCTTCAATGCTCTCTTTTTACTTTCAGCATCACCTGTGTTAGGGTTAATTGTGTTTATGAAGGAGCACAAATAAACATATTCCCATATTTATCTTTATGAAGGAGCAATAATATTAAACTCACTGATAATTCGGTTGACCATTTCGATTTTCTTCCTATTCAGCTCGTCCTCCAGGGCAACTGTTTCCAAAGTATGTTTCTCTAGCATCTGTCTCATGGCCAGTTTTTTAGGATCTGTCTCAGATAGGGTAACCTTCACACGAGTTGGCTGTTTCTTCAACTTTTTCTTCTTCTTCTTTTTCTCATAGTTAATCGGGTAGGAGGAACCATCGGGTCTGTACAATAGGATGATAACATTTCCATCCTTGTCGTAGAGTTTACCATCAGCTCCATAGATAATGTCACCGTGCTGTAAAAGAAGTGGTTAAATGACATGATAACCAAAATGAAACATTGATGATTTTAGGTTAACCGACCAGCATGGTAACCATGGTAATACCTACCTTAAAGAGGTTTGTAACCACGTTATTATTCTGATCGTACAGTTTTCCTGATTTGTAGGTCAGATCTAACAACTCCCCAGAGTCAGTATGGAGTTGGGTGATTAAGTCTCCACCGGGAACGTTGTATAGACCACCGGATCCTAATGATAGATTGTGATACCCAAGAATTAGATGATGGGGAATTAGATGATTGTAATAAAAAACTCAAAAATGTTAAACTCAAAAATTTGTTTTCATTAGTTGTCTGTGGGTTATTGTTCTACCACTTACCCTTAGTATCCTCCTCCTCCTCTTCCTCCTCTGGAATTCCGGGTAGAACCAGCCTGATTTTGGAAGGTGCCGGGGCTACAGCTGGACCAAGGAATGCTGGCTGTCTGACTGCTCTCTCCGTACTTGTAAGGGTCGTCTTAGTACCACCTGTAGTAGTTGGAGTAACCATGGTTAGCTTCATGCCCAAATATAAATATGGTTTTAGTTGTAAACCCAAATATGGTCATATATTTACCTGTAATTGCGGTTAGGAAGGTGTTCCTACCACCGCCAGACTTTAGCAGCTCAATCAACTTCTCTATGAGAGGGATGAGTTCCCTGTGTGATCCTGTACTGGCTGGTAGATCCCCAAACATGCCTGGGGAGAGAGTTTATTAATTGTTCATACTTATGGGAGCACGAACACGGTGTCAGGCGACTCAAGAAGAGAGATGGGGTGAGAGAAAAGTAGAGAGATGGGATGAGAGATGGAGTGAGAGATGGGATGAGAGATGGAGTGAGAGATGGGAGAGAAAGATGAGTGATGGGTGAGAGATGGTGAGACATGCGGGAGAGAGATGAGAGAGGTGTGGGGAGAGATGGGGTGAGAGATGGGGTGAGAGATGGGGAGAGATGGGGTGAGAATGGGTGAGAGGGGAAGAAAGATGGGGTGAGATGGGAGAGAGATGTGGGGAAAGATGGGTTGAGAAAGATGGGGTGAGAGATGAGGGGAGAGAAAAATAGGCAGAGATAGGTATAAAAGTAGAGAGCTGTAACCTAACCCTGAATAGATGAATTCCAGTGCAGGCCATCTTTGCCCACCAGCCAAGTCTTTGCCTCAACTCCACATAGCTCTGCCCTCTCTCGGATATACTCCAGTGAGCTTAGTGCTTCGTCCATTGAGCACAGCCTGGGGAAGGGGAGGGATGAGGTGAGATAAAAAAGGGTAAGGTGAGAGCACAGCTTAGAAAGGGGTCATGTAAGAAATGAGATGAGGTGGAGGGTGAGGTGTAAGATGAGGTGTAAGAGATGCTGAAAACACAGTCAATATAGGTCAACAGCTGAGCATGGAAGTAATATCAAACCCCCAAAGCTATACAAGTGCAAGTACCTGTTTTGAATAGTAGAGGTGATATATGAAGCAATGTCATAGTAAATTTGTACCTGTTTTGAAGCTGAGTCCGTATGTCACCCTGAAGTCGCTCCGTCATGTGCTCATGTTTCTCTTTCGCAGCTGCAAGCCCATTAGGGTTCCTTTGGCATCGGTCCAGGAATTTACCCAGCTCAACACCAACCTTCTTCATATGTCTCTCTATCACCTGCAGGGGGGATGGAAGTGTTCTTTTGGGTTTCTTAGCCACAAACTGAGCAAATAGCATACCTCCTGGGTATGGGTGACTATGGGGAATTGAAGTTTTCGTTGAAGTTTTTTTCTTCATAATTCTCGGATAATCTCGATTAATATGATGTAGAATGTACTGGGTGATGTCACGTGACCTAAAACTCAGCTCTATTACCTCAGGTACCCGATTGTATATCTGCTGCACCACCTCCTCCCTCCGCTTCTCCTCCTCATCACACTCAGTTACCATGGCAACCGCCACAGGTGGTAGTTGCTGGGCGAACATGGCACCCACATCACCCCTCCTCTTGGTTTCCTTGTGAAGTGAGTCAGTGATGACGTCAGTATCACGCGTGATGGACGTGAGGAGATCGGTGACGTCACGCTCTAGTTCGGTGAGCTCTTCAGGAGTCTCCGGCAGGGCATCTGGGAAGTGAGGAATTTATGGTAATTGGGAGGAACATATGGGGGAAGAGTGATTTCAACGATGGGAATGTCAGTGAAACGTGATATGACGTGATTTAAAACGTGTTCATCTGGGAAGTGGGGGAGAGGAATTTATGAGAGAGTGGGAAATGTAGATTTACCCTATACTATCTAGGTAGGGCATCTGGGGGGAGGAATTTATGAGAGAGTGGGAAATGTAGATTTACCCTTTACAATCATTGTATAGGGTAAATCTACATTTCCCTCTCTCTAGTATACATACTTTCTAGGTAGGGCATCTGGGGTGGGGAAAGTGAATCTAATTTTGAGCAATGTTGATGGGACTGGTTCTCAACTGAAATGAATAGTTACTAACCCAGAATGATGTTGTTCAGTTTCAGAAGAGTCCCAATGACATCCTGTTCCCTGGATCTCTGTCTTCTCCAGAACATACCACGGGCTAATATCTCCTCCTCTAGCATAGACACCTGCGACAATTGGATGTCACGTTGCTATGGTTGCTATGGTCTACTGATGACTGGTGCCTCCTCGTGGGGCATCATGAAACATGTGTTTAGACCCTAAAAACTACTGTTGTTTCTTATTTGGATACTATCATGGTAACCTAGTTATAATGTGGTGGACCCTAGCTATGTAAAAAGGGGTCAACAATTATATCCAATTAACTATCCAATTAATTACCCAATTAATCAACAACAAGTATCCGGTTAATTATCCAATTAACACCAATTAATTATACCTGTATGGGTGAGCCCTTGTTCCCATCCAAGGGTTTATCTCCCATGACAACAGGAACAACAAGACCACTATCTGGCGCCTTCCGTGCGCCACACACCGGCCCAACCTAGGACAATATTAGTTGGGGGAGCGGACACCGGCCCAACCTTTACAACAAACTAGGTGTGGGGGGAGCAGGGAGCTGTGGGTGATCCATTAATTACCTGGTTGTTGGAGGGATCAAGGGCAGGTGCTCCTAGTGAGATAGGAACCGGACCAGAACCATTCGGGTCCTCCATTGTACCTGAGAAGGGTGTCTGTAAAGTTGTTTTATAGATCTAAAACCATGCTTTGCCCCTGATTTTCAGAATAGTTTCTATCACCTGCATTTCTGTTCCAATCTAAGAGCTCTCAAACAAAATTAAAATATTACAATACACACTAACCTGCTATGGGGATGAGAAGACCAGACTCGCTGTCTCTGTTGGTCGCTAGAATGGGAACTTCCGTTCCAGATCCTGCTGGGTCGGCCATCCATGTACCTGGGAGGAGGTACGTAGGGTTTAAACTTTACCCCCATTCTTTCTTTAACTAAGCGGCACGACCATTGGTTACGAAACGCGCACTGGCAAGGGGTTACTTCGTAACCAAGTACAACCAAAAATACTGAAAAGGAAGGCCCCACTCACCAATCAGTAGTGGTAGTAGTTGCCCGGTAGCCCTGTGATTTACTCACCGATCAGTAAAGGTAGTAGTTACCCGGTAGCCCGGTGTTCCATGTTACCAGGGCAACCACCATTCTCCTGCAACACCAAACAGTGTTCCAGCTACTCACCAATCAATAGAGGTAGTAGTTGCCCAGTAGCCCTGTGTTCCATGTTACCAGGGCAACCACCATTCTCCTGCAACACCAAACAGTGTTCCAGCTACTCACCAATCAATAGAGGTAGTAGTTGCCCAGTAGCCCTGTGTTCCATGTTACCAGGGCAACCACCATTCTCCTGCAACACCAAACAGTGTTCCAGCTACTCACCAATCAATAGAGGTAGTAGTTGCCCAGTAGCCCTGTGTTCCATGTTACCAGGGCAACCACCATTCTCCTGCAACACCAAACAGTGTTCCAGCTACTCACCAATCAATAGAGGTAGTAGTTGCCCAGTAGCCCTGTGTTCCATGTTACCAGGGCAACCACCATTCTCCTGCAACACCAAACAGTGTTCCAGCTACTCACCAATCAATAGAGGTAGTAGTTGCCCAGTAGCCCTGTGTTCCATGTTACCAGGGCAACCACCATTCTCCTGCAACACCAAACAGTGTTCCAGCTACTCACCAATCAATAGAGGTAGTAGTTGCCCAGTAGCCCTGTGTTCCATGTTACCAGGGCAACCACCATTCTCCTGCAACACCAAACAGTGTTCCAGCTACTCACCAATCAATAGAGGTAGTAGTTGCCCAGTAGCCCTGTGTTCCATGTTACCAGGGCAACCACCATTCTCCTGCAACACCAAACAGTGTTCCAGCTACTCACCAATCAATAGAGGTAGTAGTTGCCCAGTAGCCCTGTGTTCCATGTTACCAGGGCAACCACCATTCTCCTGCAACACCAAACAGTGTTCCAGCTACTCACCAATCAATAGAGGTAGTAGTTGCCCAGTAGCCCTGTGTTCCATGTTACCAGGGCAACCACCATTCTCCTGCAACACCAAACAGTGTTCCAGCTACTCACCAATCAATAGAGGTAGTAGTTGCCCAGTAGCCCTGTGTTCCATGTTACCAGGGCAACCACCATTCTCCTGCAACACCAAACAGTGTTCCAGTTCCCGTTGCAACAAGTGTTCCTGGGATAACCGCACTGCCTTGGAACGTACCCTCGCCTGGCGCAGATCCTGAATATGGATTATGGGTGGAGAAATTGGTATTAATTGGACTCGAGAGAGAAATCTGGATGAAATCGCTAAAAAAGTTCCTATAAATTCCTTCAGATGACTTGAACCTCAACAGAGGTTTTAATTGGAGTCGAGAGAAAAATCTAAAAATCGCTAAAATCTTGAATCTCACCTCAACCATATTTTCAATCTTCCCCAGACTATCTCCAACATCCATTCTCTCTCCCACGGAATCCTTGATACCATCCATACCCTCGATCAGAGCCAGTTCTATTGCCATTTCAGTGGAAAGAAGTAGAGAATGGTGGTTACAATAGGTCCGCTGTACGGTGTAATCCTCACGGAGGAATAGACCTGTAGGAGTTGGAGAGTTTCCATCAGGAACCAAACAACACAAGTAAACAACCAATCAGAGCTCATTATTTAAGTCACGTGACTGGTTATCAGACTGGTTATCAGACCAGTATTACAATCAGTACTAACCGGTAGTGGGTAGCGTAAGACCAGAGAGCTGATCGGTGAAACTTTCCCCAGGTACCACAACTTCATAACCGTCAGCTGCTCGTCCACCTACAGGTTCCACTTCACCCGTATCCGGGTTGATGCTGATACCCTACAGAGTAGATGATTGTGATCAGGAAGGAGAGAGAGGGTGGGGCAGTGTCGAGTGAGATTTAAAGATATATCACTAAATATAATGTCCCCTTATCGGTTATCCTACCTGGATGGGTACTGGTTGTCCCAGACCATGATCCATCATCATTCCCCCCAACTCAATGGGAACCCTCAGGTTAGTTACCGGGTGAAGGTGGGTACCAGACACCGGTAATAACTCTCTAGTTTCTGGATGGATTGTGACGGCTAGGAGAGGAGCGAATAGGCCACTTTGGGGGTCAGGGATGGGTGCTCCGTAGTATAGCTGGGATTTCTTGTCCACCTAGGGGAGGGAGAGAGGGTTTTTAGTTCACGATTAGGGGAGCTGTTAGTAATGTTCATTTAGACCACGCGGACTATTAAAATCACTCGATCCAAGACACATAGGTATCAAAACCCATGTTATTTTCTCTAGATAATTTGGTACCTGGTCGAGTTTTGTGTCCACCGGGACACCTCCTTCCCTCCTCGGATAGCAGATGAAGGGGATTAGAGTGGTGGTGGGACACATGACTGTACTGTTATCCGCTACGATTATTAGTTGAGCTGTGTTGGTGTCAAACATCACACTCCCTGTGGGGTGTTGGAGAGTGGTCAAATATGGAAGAAGTAGGTGTTAGGATAGGAAAAACGATGTCCACGTTAGACTAACTTTTGGCAGGGTAGAGCTGTTGCTGTTAGTCTATCGAAACCAACCATCATCAAGCTAAATGAAGTTAAACTAATCACCTAATTACTAGTTAATTACACCTAATTACTAGTCAATTACCCTGACTAATTACAGCTATAATTACCGTGAATTGGGATGACCCGTCCAGTTTGGGGGTGAACGCAGGTCTGGGGAGGGGCCGGTTCTACAGTTTCATTGTCCGGTAGTAATACCTGGACACCCGGTGCTGGCAGCAGTAGACCTGGAGGGAGAGTCACCGTGGTATAATAGGGGGTTGATAAACGGCACACAACGCTTTACAAAACTTTACAAAAACCACTACAAGAGCAGCTAAAACCTTAAAAAGGCTAAAAATATTCTCCTTACCGGTGACAGAATCAAGATCCACCAGACCCGGTGTAGCCTTGACACACCCATCCTCTCCTAATAGCTCCTCAATGGGTATGGGAATACTGGGAAGGAAGATTGGGTAATAATAAGTACAGCGCCCTGGATAATATGAGAGAGACAGCACAGGAAGATAGAAGAAGAGGGGATATCATACCCAAGAGGGAAGAATGGTTAGATTATCTTCCTGCTTCTGTTTCAGTTTCAGTTTCAGTTTCAGTTTCAGTTTCAGTTTCAGTTTCAGTTTTCAGTTTAAGTTTAAGTCTCAGTTTCAGTTTCAGTTTCAGTTTCAGTCTCAGTCTCAGTTTCAGTTTCAGTTTCAGTTTCAGTTTCAGTTTCAGTTTCAGTTTCAGTTTAAGTTTAAGTTTAAGTTTCAGTTTCAGTTTCAGTTTCAGTTTCCCTCTCCCAGGCCCATACCGGGGACATGTCACGGGGGCCAATCCAACTATACAGGTACCTCTCCCTGACACTGTCCATGTCCTTCCCTCACCTCGGGTTGTCAGGATATACGATGGGTGCACCACTGGCACTGAAGATGACACCCCACGTCCCATTACTCTTGCACAGTGCCGTGTGGTTCTGCGATAAGTCCACCACTGACTCCTCTAGTCGAGAAACTAGCTCCTGGGGATCCTAGAAAGAGTGTTGTATGAAAGATAGGTCTACTGCAGATTACTCTTGAAGCTAGATCGACCCTCAAATTTTATGGGGTCCACTTTTTGAAAAACGCAAGTAGGTCCTTACATACCAGGAACCGACCGACACAAGTAAACACCAATCAGAACTCGTTATTTAGGTCACGTGACTGGTTATCAGCCAATCAGGGACCAGTATTTTGTCGGTTCCTGTTAAATACCATATTAGTGTCAAGTGGGGCTGCTGCGTAGGTCCTAATTCCCCTGAGTAGTTCCCTGAGATGTGAGTTAAACACAACTTGATGCTCCTCGAAGGCTTGTTCTCGGTCCTTGTGGACTTGGTGGGCCTCAACTAGCACCTGGTATGTGAGATTGTTACTTTAACTAAAGAGAGATAAGAGTGAGATTGATAGTTTAACTAAAGATAGAGAACAGTGAGATTGGTAGTTTAACGAAGCAGAGATAAAAGTGAGATTGTTAGTTTAATTAAGGAGTGATAAAAGTGAGATTTACCTGTCCAACATCCTTCCCTACTTGTTTCCTTCTCTCTCGTTCCACCTCCAGATCTCTCTTCCTATCCTCATAGTCCTGTAGATCTTCTGCAGTTGCCAGAGAGTCCTTTCCTACAGGAGATGGGTTGGTTAATATTAGTGATGGTCACCATGGCAACTCCCCTCCCCCCTGGATTGTGGAATTATGATGACAATGGACGTCAGATATTGGGGTTAGCAAACTCTTCTGCCGTATGTTATTTTGGTTTGATCGGTGGCACTTACCTTTGAGCCTCATTTTAGCAACCCAAAGTCCCTTCAGATTCTCATTTTGATCTGCTACCTTCTGGTACAGGGCCTTTGCTTCTCGCTTCTGTTTAGATAGCCCAGCAAGAATTGTATGTCCCTGAGAGTATGAACGTGTGATTTAAGCAAGTTTACTTCTAGCAAGTTCCCAGTGTTATCAGCTATAATATCTGACTACACTGCCGGCGGCGGGGTTAATTAACAGGATGGTTTACAATAACTAACAATCCCCCCAGACATGGTCGAGCAAGCTACTTGTATTTGTAAATACAATACCTGACTATCCAGATGTTCGTATAGTTTCCCCGAAGTGAAACCCTCAAGATCGACCTGTCGATCATAGTCCCAGAACTCATCCCCGTTGTCTCCTGCTGCTGCATATGCAGGCAGGTTTCCTGCTGCTCCTTCATTGACAAACACCTAGGCAGTGGGATTGTGTGAGTGTGACCATATTTAGGTGTTAAGATGACTATATTTGGTCATGTGACATGTCCATATAAGGAGTGGTAGCTTTACCTCACTGACTATTTCTTCGTTTGTGTTAGGGTGAACTTTCCGGGTTGGTCTTACAACGCTTCCTGGTTTAAGAGAGCAGACGTTATATATGGGATTCAGGGCCGGGATGGAGACAGACAGACATACAGACAGACAGACAGACAGACAGACATACAGACAGACAGACAGACAGACAGACATACAGACAGACAGACAGACAGACAGACATACAGACAGACAGACAGACAGACAGACAGACAGACAGACAGACAGACAGACAGACATACAGACAGACAGACACTAACCCTTGCTGGCGTACTCATCAAGTGAGAATGCCTTTGCTTTGGATCGATAGGAAGCAGTGACGTAATCACTCTTTATCCAACCGTGTTCCTTGAACAACACCAGAGCTATGATGAGGATTACTATGGCAACCGTTGTAACCGCCATTAGAACTGAGAGATAGGGTAATTAGTGTTAATTAGTGTTAATTAGTGCCTGGGTAAAGGGGCTATGGGTAAAATAGTATTGTTACTGTAAATTAATCTGAGAAACTATAGATCTAGTCACTTTATCTTCGTCATGGCCGCCACCTTGACGTAGGTAATAAAGTAACTCAAAAAACAGTGTGGGGACAGTTTTACCACTCGGGATTGTCTCCACAGTGTAGTCCACACTTACCTCCGATAATGACCCAATCTGGATCAGTGATGAGTTTATCAGTGTTCAGTCGGGCTCCATTTTTAGTGTAGGAAGAGGTTACTGGCACTTGGAAGGGTGCACTGCTCTCTGAACACTGCAGGAGAGGAGGGGGATTTAGGAGCTAACTTCCAACTTTGAAACATGTAAAACCTAAAATTAACTTATTTATTTAATAACAGCTAATCATTTAGTTACCCAATTAACCCAATTAATTAGCCAATTAATTAGCCACCTAATAACCTGAGTGCTAGTGCCCATTACGGAGATTATCATAGTTTTGTCAGCATTATCTGAGCTGTAGAATGTAAAGGTTCCAGCTTGCCTGAATATGTATACAAAGTATGGCAGTTCTACCTCGCTTTGCAACAACCGTTCCCTGGTTGGAGAAGGGGATGTGGTTGTTCGAAGAGAGGAGTCAGAGAGTAAGTCTTGGGAGAATGTGAGAGGGGATGGTTGTTAAATATTGGGATATATTGTGATCTTTGTAACACCCAATAATATATTGTACAGCTGATACCAAACCATATTTTGGCACTGAATTTAACCCCATATTAGAGCATCACGTGATAATACTCACTTCATGTCCTTGAATGCCGTGTCATCGAAGTCTGGGTTGGTGTTGTAGAGGGAATTCTGATCGTATATCGGGTAGGAGTCCCTGTAGGGAAGATGTGTCATTCACTCATGATACGGGAGGAGCTCTATATAAATTCAAGCGGACACCGCGATATACATTCAGGCACCTCTCAGTCATCTCTCAGTGATTTAGCAGATACGCTGTGCAGCATAAATCTGGCTTGAAGGGAACTGAAAGGGTCCTACCTGGTTACTTGGAACATAATGGCGGTGTTGAGCTCAATACACGAGATGGGGTTATTAATTCCATTTAGAGTTGAGGCATCCCTGAAATAACACGTGATTACTTGACCGTATATGGACATCACAATATCAACACCATATATGGGCATCACAATATATCAACACCATATATGGTCAATACCTCTTCCTGCGTCTCCTATTGAGGCTCCCGTTTACGGACATCTCCAAAATGGGCTCAACTATGTCCTCTATTGATGGCTTGTAAACTCCCTTGAAACCACTGTCTGTCATAGATGTCATAAATACCTGGAATATAGTAGGATGTCATTGATAAACAGATCTAAAAAGGGACCTAAAATTATCTTGAATTGGTGGGGGCGCTCTATTGTGGATATTGTTGTAACAGAATTGCTGGATAGGAGTAATGTGAAATGTCACACACATATCCTTACCGATTTCTTGGTTCCATCCGTTTTCTCACATCCAAACTCGGACACCAAACTACCCCCATTGAGCATCGAATCCTTGATATCCTCCGAGGAAACACTCCTCTCCTCTTTCACCGTCCCGTTATCAAAAGTGTCAGTTAGATTGACGTCACTACACACCAGCTGGATACTCTTCTTGTTACTATGGAAACAGGGGGTAACGTGACATGACCAAATAAGGTATTGTAATGTCACACGTATCAAAGTTACTCACAATTACAATATTGTAAACCTGAGCTGCACACTGATCCTTCTATAATACATACAGAATAATACATGTAGAATAGAGACACCGATAGATAGACCTATACCTTGATGAGTAAGAGGTGGGAGACTCTCTCAACAAGACCTACCAATAAATCGATATTTTATGACTCTCAATACAACAACAACTTACGCATTCCTGCAGTCCAGATCACATATCTGTTCCAGGTCCTCTACCTTACATTGACACACACCCAACACCTTGTCTACACCCACATACTTGTCCTCTCCACCGCATTTCTAAAGAATATTGAACGTTACACGTTAGAAACAACCAATCAGAATTCATTATTTATGTCACGTGACTGGTCACCAGCCAATCATGGTCCAGCATTTCCCAGCTTACTTACCAGTATACACTTTGCCTTCCACTCCTCGTTATCATAGCATTTTCCGTCCTCTCCTCTGCTTTGTAGGTTGGTACACAGCGGGTATATCTTGGGCACACAGATGTCCGTGTTACCTAGTGGGGGGGCATAGTTACCGTGCAGTAGTTACCATGTTACCATGGTTAACATAGCAATGTAGTTGGAAACCTTTGTATCTGATACCTTATCGAATTCAACATAGTTTGTATTGCCTAGTTGGACCCTCTTTCCCAGCACCCCACCCTATCTCCTTCTACTCATATTCCTTCTGTGGTGATCAATCTTGCGACTCTGTCCACCAGTATACTTACCCTCGATTGGACCATAGTTACCATAGCAATAATCTTGCGTATTCTCAACTCTCTAGACTCTCTCTACCCTACTCTGTCCACTTACCCTCGATTGGTTCGTATCCGTCCTTGCAGGAACAGTAGGAATAAGCTCCCTCACCGGCGGTGGCGTTCTGGAACTTTCTGTTACTTCCCGTACACACACACTCCGTATGTCCCTCACCTGGGAGGAATAAATCACGTGATGCCCATATATATGGAGTTGTTGTTTGTCACGTGATGCCCATATATGGCAATTATCAACTAACCGGATGTATCAGCATCAGCACCACAAGCGTAACACTTGCTATTCCCTTCCAGAGGATTATAACTGTCCTTCGGACAAGGTAGACATGACTCGAGGGATGCTGCTTTCTCATTCTCGTTGTAAGTACCCGGTGGACAGGATTGAGGGTCATCTGGCTGGCCCGAACAGTAGTGACCTGGAAACAAGTTAATTAAATACATAATACATATCCTAATGTAGAATAATTGCTGATTTATGCACCCTTGTATGGTATATGGACCGACGCGAAGTAAACAACCAATCAGAACTCGTTATTTAGGTCACGTGACTGCTTATCAGCCAATAAGGGATCAGTATTTCCTGGTTCGGTCGGTAGTACCTGTCGGACAGTAGTAAGCGGACGAGTTTTGTGCCTCGGGATTGTTGCTCCACCCTCCCAGTGGACATATGACTCCCTTCGGACATTTCTGGGGGAGAATATTTGGGGATAAGAATATATGGGCTGCTATAATAGGTTAGTATTAAAGTAAAAAAACGTAGGAAATTATTCATTTTGAACTCTTTCTAATGACGGCCCTACGCTCACCTCGCACTTGGTGGTTGGATCCTGTTGCATGATGTGATCTCTGTACGTCCCTGGATCACATTTCTTGCACGTGTCCTCAAGTGTCGTGTTACATGAACCAAATACAACCTGAGATATAGCATTTATTGAAGAAATTCCTAGACTGTTAGTCACTCAAACCTCGACTAATATCTGACGGAGAAATCACCTCCGTGGTTACCACTCAACTCATCTAGCAAGAGTTACCATGGTTACCACTCAACTCACCTAGAGTTACCACTCACCTCACTAGGCCCTAGGGTTACCATGGTTACCACTCACCTCACCATGGTTACCACTCACCTCACCATGGTTACCACTCACCTCACCATGGTTACCACTCACATCACTAGGGTTACCGTGGTTACCACTTAACTCACATCACCATGGTTACCACTCACCCCACCTCCATGGTTTCCATTATTACTGCACTCACCTCACTATGGTTACCATGGTTACCACTCAACTCAACTCACCATGGTTACCACTCACCTCATTACAGAAGTACTCCCGGCCGACGGGACATGAGTGTGGCATTGTTATGACAACATCGTCAACCTCCTCTTGAACGCAGTAGTGGTAGTCGTAGCAATCTTTGTAGCTCTATAGGGGAAGGGAACACGGTTTAAAAACCAATACTATCTGCAGATAGTACAATGTAATGGGGCAATTAAAACAAAGAACCGTGAGTAAAGCACTCTCCGGGACAAGGACCATCAATGATAATTGATAATACTGTCTGGTAGTTATTTAACTAATCCCGTTAACTACAAAACTAGCGTCAATTCTGTAAAATGATTGCAACTTTAAAAGATCAAGCTACTCCTAATTAAAACTCAGTTATACTGGATAGTGTACTCGTTGCAAAGGTTCACCTATTCATACAGGTGTCACACTAATTAATTAGTGTGTAATTGTAAGGTGCTCACGTCTAGAAATACATGTGTTCATCGCTCATCAGTGGCTTGAGGAGCCTGTCAAAGGGACATCTCGCCAACTGCACGAGTTTTCTTTATATTTTTTTATACTCACACTACTCCTTGGAGGACACAGTTTCCCCGGCGGACAGGGAATCTTCTTGGCCGCATTGGGACAGTAGTAGTGCTCCGTGCAGTTCTCAGGGGTTGTGCTGCCAGCTGGGCAATAATCTCCATCTTGACAGGACGTCTTGCTGAGTGAGGTCCGGGGACACACCTGCAGAATGAGGGGGGGGGTTCGAATAGGGGTACAAATCTAGGTAACAATACTGGAAGTGTGAGAGGAGACAAAACTTAAAAAGGTAGGGATACATTACGGGGCATGACTGAGTAAAAGAAAGGGACGCGAAGAGTAATATGTTGACGGGGAGGCCACTAAAAAACCGTATATCGGTTGAACAAGTAGCCATTTGTTTTGAAACTCAACCTGCCTCCCTCTCTCTCCTTCTCGCTCTTTCACTATATAACACTCCCTCTCTGTCAACCAATACCCAATGTTATGATCAAAAACAAATATCACAGGACTGTCAAACTAGCAAGGTTTGTCTCTATAGAGCGCGGTTGGTATAAAAGGGAGGGTGAGGTATAAAGACTGCCCTTCGGGGCACAACGTTGTGGCGAGGACCTGAGGAGGCACCAGCTCAGAACGCCGAGGATAATATTAGAGCTTTCTAGTGGCTCGAGTTATTAGCACAGTATATTGGCCTTCTATAATGGCAACTATTATAGGACAAAACAGGCTATACTCCTAGCAAGCCTGTGATATTCCAGTCATGTGTATATTGGAACATGACAACACGCAGCAGAGGCTGCTCAGATCCCGCCGGCAGAGGCTGGTAGGGGTTCAACGTAACAGCGGTACAAGACCCGCCGGCAGAGGCTGGTGAGGGTTCAACACGTAACAGCGGTAAAAACAGTTACAGAGGTAACAGTTAGGGGTGTGACGATACCCCGGAAAAAATCACGCAACAGAAAATCACACAACAGAGGATGCTGCTGAAAGAAGCAGGCGGTTAGGCGGAGGTCTAACCAGAAAGTGAAACTACAAAAACCAAAAAATAGGGGAGCACTCTCCCCACCCTTTTAGCAGTTGAAACAGAAATATTGGATAGGGGATACATTCTTTTTCTATTGCTATAATTTATCAAACTCTATGGCCGGGGGAAGGAACATCTAGATTTCTAGAAACTACGTCCCTCAACTGACCATCTTCAGAGCAACTGCACCTCTTCAAATCAATGAACACGGTCAACAAGCGGTAAGGTTGACCCGCTTTTACCTTTACCGCCTACCGAAAACAATAAAAAACATATTCTTACCTCTCCCTCGGTGCACTCGATGGTAAAGGAAGCCTCCTCCTGAGTACAGGATACTTGGGTGTATTGGCAATTCTTGTGGTCTTCGTCACACTCAAAAGCAACTGATGTCTCGTTAACCTCACACATCATCGTACCCACACTGAAATTATCGGGGGTTAGCAGCATACTGAAATACGAGATCGGATCACATGAAGATCTATCCCAAAATGAGATGCTGGGATGTAGCGCAGAGGAAAGTGGGGGGTTTCCTTACTCGCGCAGTTTTCTATCTAGGTACTTACTCATATAGAGCTAGTGTTTTCTGCTTAATACTTACTCGCACAGAGCTAAAGCATTCTCTGTCTATCTACTTAGTCGCACAGAGCTAGTGTTTTCTACCTATCTACTTACTCGCAGGACCCCTCACAGGGCACATCAGGACAGTAACTACCAGCGGTACACAGTATACAATCCTCCTTACCCCCCGCCCCAATATCATTGTTATAACTCCCTGGCTCACACTCAGTGGCGTTCCTACTTCCCTCCGGACAATAGTAACCTAGAGAGAGAGAGAGAGTTATATTGTTTACGGAGTAATATGGAGAGAGTTAGATTGTTTGCGGAGTAATTCATAACGGATAGGAATATTGAGTTGTTTGCGGAGTGACCTAGAGAGTTTGGAGTAAGATCTATACAACTGTTATACCTTTAGGACAGGGAACATCAGGCCACGCCAGACCGGATCTGGTACAAAGATGTCCCGCTTTACAGGCCAGACACGCCTCGTCGGACTTCTGCCCAAATAAGGGCTGATAGGTGTGCTCGGGACATGCTTGCATGGCTTGACCACCTCCGGGGCAATACCTGTGAGTGGTGAGTGGTTATAGGTTGTGTCACGTGATGCCCATTTATGGTATGGCATCTGATGCCCATATATGGAGATATGATATAATGACGTCACACACTTACCATCCAGGTATACACGAGGGTTCAACACGTAACAGCGGTAAAAACAGTTACAGAGGTAACAGTTAGGGGTGTGACGATACCCCGGAAAAAATCACGCAACAGAAAATCACACAACAGAGGATGCTGCTGAAAGAAGCAGGCGGTTAGGCGGAGGTCTAACCAGAAAGTGAAACTACAAAAACCAAAAAATAGGGGAGCACTCTCCCCACCCTTTTAGCAGTTGAAACAGAAATATTGGATAGGGGATACATTCTTTTTCTATTGCTATAATTTATCAAACTCTATGGCCGGGGGAAGGAACATCTAGATTTCTAGAAACTACGTCCCTCAACTGACCATCTTCAGAGCAACTGCACCTCTTCAAATCAATGAACACGGTCAACAAGCGGTAAGGTTGACCCGCTTTTACCTTTACCGCCTACCGAAAACAATAAAAAACATATTCTTACCTCTCCCTCGGTGCACTCGATGGTAAAGGAAGCCTCCTCCTGAGTACAGGATACTTGGGTGTATTGGCAATTCTTGTGGTCTTCGTCACACTCAAAAGCAACTGATGTCTCGTTAACCTCACACATCATCGTACCCACACTGAAATTATCGGGGGTTAGCAGCATACTGAAATACGAGATCGGATCACATGAAGATCTATCCCAAAATGAGATGCTGGGATGTAGCGCAGAGGAAAGTGGGGGGTTTCCTTACTCGCGCAGTTTTCTATCTAGGTACTTACTCATATAGAGCTAGTGTTTTCTGCTTAATACTTACTCGCACAGAGCTAAAGCATTCTCTGTCTATCTACTTAGTCGCACAGAGCTAGTGTTTTCTACCTATCTACTTACTCGCAGGACCCCTCACAGGGCACATCAGGACAGTAACTACCAGCGGTACACAAGATACAATCCTCCTTGCTCCCCGCCCCAATATCATTGTTATAACTCCCTGGCTCGCACTCAGTGGCGTTCCTACTTCCCTCCGGACAATAGTAACCTAGAGAGAGAGAGAGAGAGTTATATTGTTTACGGAGTAATATGGAGAGAGTTAGATTGTTTGCGGAGTAATTCATAACGGATAGGAATATTGAGTTGTTTGCGGAGTGACCTAGAGAGTTTGGAGTAAGATCTATACAACTGTTATACCTTTAGGACAGGGAACATCAGGCCACGCCAGACCGGATCTGGTACAAAGATGTCCCGCTTTACAGGCCAGACACGCCTCGTCGGACTTCTGCCCAAATAAGGGCTGATAGGTGTGCTCGGGACATGCTTGCATGGCTTGACCACCTCCGGGGCAATACCTGTGAGTGGTGAGTGGTTATAGGTTGTGTCACGTGATGCCCATTTATGGTATGGCATCTGATGCCCATATATGGAGATATGATATAATGACGTCACACACTTACCATCCAGGTATACACTCCTGGGGAATTGGGTCTCCCTCCCTACAGATCAAACCAGCAGTACAGAGTTTACAGTCGTTCTCGGAAAGTGCTCCCTCTACCGTTATGATCTTGCCATTCTGTAATGGGATAATTGGACCGTGATTGGGGTAATTAAAGATTTTATTTACGGGATAATAAGGGAATAAATTAATCAAAATTAAGTTAGCAGTTTGGCAGCTCAAGATATTGTAACTTAAGTAGCTAATTACTCGATTTAATTAGGTGGGGAATAAATCGGTGATAATCAGGAACCGACTGAAACAACCAATCAGAACTCGTTATTTATGTCACTGGTTATCAGCCAATCAGGGACCACTGACCAGTAATTTAATCACATACCGTGCAAGCAACTGGAGTTTTAGTTCCTTCAGGGCAATAGAATCCAACGGGACATAGATAACCATTCGTTCCATCCGTAGGGGTAGGTACACTGTTACCCGTACTAATATGGAGAGAGAAGTGGTTTTATTTAGAAGAGTTGCAGGACAGTGGCTAGATGTTAGTGGATAAGAATAGTGGATAGGAATCTCTCGCTACTCGCCACAAACAATCTTACTTGCAGAAATGAGATATATGGTTTAGAACTGGTAAAAAAGAAACTAAAAAATAAACAATATCCCGGGATATCGGACTCACTTGCAGAAATGTCCAGCTGCACAGGGACCAGTTATTTTACCGTCAGTACAGTAGCTACCAGAGGGACAGGACGGACACCCATCCGCACTATCAAGTCCAGTCACATTGTCATCTAAATAGATTGGTGTGTCAATATATTAGTTACTCAGATTGTTAATCAGAGTTACTAGAACCATCCCGGGTACATTAGACTTGGAAATCCTGGCTAGTGTAAAACTTATTTTCTAACCAGTTCACGCGCTCCGAAAAATGAGAATAAGGTCAGGTCGATACTCTGACAGGGCTGAGGGCACACGGGGGATATGTTTGACACTAAACTTATGAGTGCTAGTGGTAGATAGTGTCGCGCTAATATCTACTCACATGTAAAGTAACCAGCTGGACATGTGATCGGTCGGACTTCTCCCTCTCCCGGACAATACCCGTGTGGAGGACATGGTGATGGATCAACTGTTCCACCCTCCTCCAGACACGTGTAACCTAGTAGTGAGTAGAAAGAACAGTGAGAATTATAGTGAGATTGTTACTTTAACTAAAGATAGAGAGAGAGAGAGAGAGAGAGAGAGTATAGTAGTGAGATTGTTACTATAACTAAGGAGAGAGAAAAATACTTTAATCAGACACGTGTAACCTAGTAGTGAGTAGAAAGAACAGAGAATTATAGTGAGATTGTTACTTTAACTAAGAAGGGAGAAAACAGTGCGATTGTTATACAGAACAGCGAGATTGGTACTTTAACAGTCTGAATGATCCTGACATCATTGTTAACATCATGACATCATGAAATCATGACATGTTAACATCATGACAAGACCACAACACCAAATATGGTCACGATTAAAGAGATTACATACCTTTAGGACATGCGAAGCACTCTCCCTGGGTTGTAAGATTGTTATACGTTCCCAGCTCACATGTCTTTGGATCTTCCGAACCTGGTGGCGGTGATCACGTGTTATACCATATTTGGGCATACCAAGAACCATATGTGGGCATATTAGAAAATAACACCATATATGGGCATACCAAGAATCAAAATAACACCAAATATGGTGCTAACTTACCTTCAGGACAATAGTGCCCTTCGGGGCATTCAAATCCGGATGGGTCTTTTCTTGTGATCTCCTCCGCAGCCGGGCAATAATAGCCTGGGAGGAAGAGATGGTGGTGAATGAACTCAGGCGAAGTCTTGAACTGCTACTGGAACACACCCGAAGTCGAACCATACCACCCGAACCATGTCATTGATAAATGTTATTTGTTAAGTCGAGAGAGGGAGATCGAGAGAGGAAGATCGAGAAAGTTTTGCGTTCCATGTCTTTTACGTCATACTACATAGCTACTAGCTAGGCTTACACAAGCTTGTGTGTCTGTTATACTTCCATTTACACATGTTACAGCTGTTGTGTCTACTAATCCAGTGTTTGTAAAATATCATTTGATACATCCCACTTAACTAAATCGGGGTTCCACTAAATCGGGGGCCATTAAATTGGGGTTCGACTGTAATAGTATGCCACAATTAATTATCATTTTCCCATCATTTCAACATGTCACTAGATATTAGATAATATGGCTGAAGAGGAAGTTACAACTACAGCAGCTGCAACTGCAGAAGCAACAGCCGAAGAGCAGGTATAATAGTGATGGAATCCACTTTATAGTGGCTGGGCGTTTGGCTTCAATTATGCAAAGTAAGAATCATCCAGGACACACCCTAATGAGCCCCTTTTATCACCAGGTAGCAAATGAGACTCAAGAGGGGGAGAATGCAGAAGGAGAGGCTGTAGAAGGAGAAGTTGAAGAAGCAGTACCAGAAACAGCCCCAGAGGCAGCCGTGGGAGAGATCTACCCGTGGTTACTGGAAAAGGTATGTTGCTGTAACCATGGTTACATTACATGCCATATTACCATGATTTTTGATTACATACTACCGTACCACCATACCGTGTTACCATGGTTACCAGTGTGTGTTATAGTAACCAATCATTAATCTTAAAACAGGAAACACGGAAGAACTCGAAGGAAAAAAAGGACTTGCACCAGATTTTAATGGATGGTAAGCAAACCAATAAAATCGAACTATAATTTTGAGATGTTTTAGAAATAATCCGTGATTTGTAAGCAGTAAGGTCCAATTAGCATACCTGATGATGTGTTGAGTCGCTTGACACTGTTCCCGTGCTCCGCGCATGAACAATTCAAATGATGTGTATGATCTACGCACAGGTAAAAAGAAGGGTATGAACAAGAGATTGGTGCTTATATTCGATCTAATGGATGAGGTCAGACAGCTGAGAAATGAGCTTAAAGAAGTCCTCTATTATGTAAGTTCCCAATTTAAGTATCATTTGGAGAAAAAACTGTTTACCAAAATTATTTTGACTCGCCAAAACAATGTTATAATGCTTGAACGTATCATTATATCAAGGATGCGAGGAATAGGACGACACTCCGAAAGGCTGTCTATGATGTCTACTTGAAACACTACAATCTACGGGACAAGTAAGTTAAATCTAAACTCTAAATGATTTGATCTATCTTGAATTTCTTTCACCAGCTACCTGAGCTGATGTAAATGATTTGATCTATTCTGAACCAGCTACTATAAATATCAAATTGTGACAGGAACCGACCGAAACAAGTAAACAACCAATCAGAACTCGTTATTTATTCACGTGACTGGTTATCATCCAATCAGGGACCAGTATTTCCTGATTCGGTTGGTTGCTAACTACCACCCTCCCACACAGGTTCTACTCGTTTGTTGATGAGATTGATGTTGAAAGTGTATCGGAAGTTCAGTCCTGGGAGTACATTCCCCCAACACCGGACTATGTGAAATGTGAGTAACAAACCATGATGTCCGAGCATCCGTCAGAGCGAGGCTCACACAGCAATTTGTTTATTTGAGCGTTCGATAGATCCTATCCTATATTCCTTTCAATTTAACCCCATAAAACTATCTTCTCTTCCTTTCAGCGCATCGATTTATCCGAAAGATGGAGTTCTACATCAAGAGATTCTTTGACCGCTCTCTTTACAATGAGAAAGAGATTGATAGGCAGTATAATGCCATGCCTAAAAACTACTAAACATGACGGTGATGGACCAGAACAACAGCATGGCAGTAGGAAAGAAAACGGAGCTGGAGCTTCAGTCAAAGAACTATATCTCAGAAAGATTATCGGGTGTATTGAAATTTATGCTACCGTTAATATGTCAAGTTCGTGCGTGTCTAAAGTTTTCTGAAAATATTTGCTTATTCACGCTCCCCCTCGTTCTGCCTCTGACTCTCTTACCTGCTGCACACTTGTTGGCGGTATCAGATTTACTGGACCCAGGATTGGGGCAATAGAGGCCAGCAGCACAGGGCTTACAGTAATCAACATTCGGCCGGTTCCTGTGTGGAAGGGGAGGAGTTGTTATCATGGTAACCATGGTAACTCACAACTTACAGTTGGTAACCATAGTAACACATTACAACTCACAGTTGGTAACCATGGTAACACTCACAGTTGGTCAAGGTATGTTCCTTCTGGGCACGGCACTGGTGTCACAGTTCCCCCCGGACAATAATGCCCCTCCGGACAAAGCCCATTCTCATCCTGTGGGTAGGTCCCCGTTGGCCCGGTTTGGGTGGCTCCCTTTCGACAGTAGAACCCGGGGCTACATTTAGCTGGGAGGGGGGACAGAGTGTGATTATGGGTGTTGCATCATGGGGGAGGGAGGCAGGGGAGGGGG
>AVPN01000350.1:19588-46456 GCA_000695325.1 Pleurobrachia bachei | reverse complement strand
TATTTTTTTATTTTTCAAATTTATTTGAACTTGAGCTAGCTAATACCATCGGGCCATGCAAATGGATCAATTCGAACACAAGTGTCTAATTTTTCACATACCACTGCAACGGTATTTTACTTTACAATTACTAGTGTTTTTGCAGTGGTCTAAGTTTTAACAGACCATTTTAACCGGTGGTTTAAGTGTCTTAGACCACCGGAAACGGCCGAAAGCGGTGCATTATGAAAACTTAGATCATCGGTCAAAATTGTACAATATTACCTATCCAGTCTTATTACAATTGATTATTTGTCGTGATAACTTATACGGTGTTGTTGAAAACAAGTAGGACAGCTGTATATCAAGATGCCAAGTCACTCTCAAATCCCTCGTACTACTGGTTACTACTGGTTACCACTACTTTATTTTCAGAGGTGGCTGTTTTGCACAGCAGTGGCGATGTTATGGAGGGAGATAGTGGGAGGGTTTTACAAACTAAGGCTGGACTTCTTTCCCCACGTGAGTAGAAACTGTTTCAAGCATCTCAAAACGGCTTCCTATCCAACTCTTCATGTATTTTTTTTGTCTCTACACAACAAAAGCAAAAAATTTCACTCTCATTTCACCCCTGTAGCGGCGGACAAAAGCACAAAAGTACGCCCGGAACTAGCTGATAATGCTCCCACCTTTACGACTCCCTTTGGGGATGTTAAGTTGGTGAACCTTGCAGAGGTGGCACCCCGTACCAGACAAACCGATTATGAGGATATACCTGAAAAGGTAAAATATTGGGTCTCACCCCTTGCTGTTGTACAGGGTGTTGCCATTTTAGTCGACACTGCGTCCGAGTATTATGGTCAAGTTGGGGACATGATCTTCAAATTAACTAATTAGTTAATTAATTCATGTATTGAGAAGTATTGGTTATGAAACCACTCTGTTTACATCTGTTTGCTAACCCCAGGCTGCTACAGTAGTAGTAGATCAGGGTACTGAGAGCCCTGTTATAGATGACAAGGTAACAGTCACCCAGCACTTGATTTTAATCAACTGAATCTAATATCTCCTGAGTTTCCTGATGACCTTTTTTCTGATTCCTTCTATCAGTGGAGCCCATTTTAAAATCTGCACGTGTTGAGATTTTAGGTCCGCTAACACAGCCTCCAGGGATAAGGGAAAAATAAGCGTACCTACATTTCATGGATTGTGCCAGATTTTGTCACAATGTCAGATTGTGACACATTCTGTCACAATGTCACAATTTACTGCCCCAAACTCGCACTTACCGCAACGCGCGCGTTACTTGGTGTGATGAAAGAGGTGGATGGAAAGGTGTTTCTGTTGCTGCGCGCCGTGACAATCAACCTGCATTGATCGTGTGGGAGTCAGATGTGTGATTCCCTCTCTGCTGTTGTCAGAGCATTGGCCTGACAGCTCTGCCTCAATGGATGGAACTGGGAGTAGGTGGCGTGGACGTGACAGTACTGACTAACTGCTGATTCCTTTAGCGATGTGAAAAGGCCTATGAGGACCAAATTCCTAAAACATTTTGTTGAGCGACAACAACAAAAAACACCTGCATGATTGAAGCAGCTGAGTCGTACAATAAATACCTTATAGTATTGTTTATAACACAACTCTTTCAGGAGAGACCAGTGAGTCGATCAGGGTACGAATATATCCGCCTGCCAAGTCCCCAACCGACCACTACCGATCATAAAACTCACTGTGGACATGCCTCTTGGACAAATGTTGTAATTCCAGGTTAGAAAGATGAATAAAAATTCATAAAAATGCACATAAACAGGTTGGAAAGTTGAATTAATAGTAAATATATCTCATTTTGATACACAGTGATGTGCAGTTCCAAATAATTTATATCCCAGCGTTCTCGTTTGTCAATCTTAACGCGGGTAAGTCACTGCATGGTAGCCTCAACTTAATCTTGAAACTGAACTTTTTGCATGGGTCTTTCTGTCAGAGAATTGGCCGGCCAATTAACAGACCATGGCAACTGAAAGATTGGCGAATAATTGCTTGGCGTGTGATTGTTTGGCTGATTTTGAAAATGAAAATACCTTAAAATGAATCTGATATCTTGCTGCATTATCTCTAAGCAACTATTACAGCTGTGGTAACCACCACCACCCCCACCCAGGCCACGAGATGTTGGAGGTAGTTGATTACCATGGTAACCACTAACCACCCTCCACACTACCCCAGGTCATGAGATGTTGGAGGTAGTTGACTCAGAGGACGAGGAGGTAGAACAGACCGAGGAAACAAAACCCAAGACTAAGAAGAAGGGAAAGAACAGCCCGGCACCGGGTCGCAAGGATAGATCTGCTACCCCTGATGTTAGTATGGGGGTTTTATGAAATTTTTAGGGTGGCTAGTTAGACGGGGGTGAGAGGGATGACACAAATTCAGACGCCGGGCCCCCGATGGTATACATTTTACCATTACCCTGTCCAAACCTATGTCGGCAAGGCTGTGTAGGTACAGCTGATCAACAATCTCTGTGGTTTTCAATACCGTCTATGACAGTAATAATTCCCCGTTTCAGGAGAGGGACAGATGGAGGGTCCAGGGAGCAAGGGCTGAGAGGGACAAAGATCTTCTAAAGTTCGGTGCTCCAGGAACGTATGTTGTTCAGATCTCAGATGTGACAGAACCACGATTCTTTGGTCGAGTTTTAGAGCCTATCTATCTAAAAGCTAATATTCAGAGAATCAAGAAATCCTCCACCAAGTATCTCGTGCCTAAGTCACCAAGTTTGTCGAGAAAGGTCCAATAGGGATGGAAACATGAAGTTGAACAGTGAAATTTGCTGAATAAACTCAACAAAGTGAAACAGTATTTTGTAACTACCCTGCAGTTGTAAATATTACTAATATATTAATAAGGACTCGATCTCAGTGTGAGAGAGTCTTGGGACTTGGAGCAGTGGCTCGGGCTGTACGTGAAGGACTGAAATGTTTTAAAGATGCCAGATGTAACACTAACTGTACAGATTTAAAATTGGTGTAAATAATTTTTTCATTTAATGAACGAAGTCTATTAATTTGGTTTGGTTTGCTCCGCGTCCGTCCGGCGGCCTTGTCTGATCCTCAACAATCAAAAATAATCTGACTGGCGTCGCCGACCCCATCTAGTCTGAGCGCACATCTGAGAGCACATCTGAGAATACAGAATATAATTGGGTCGATGTAACGCGCGAAATTAACGCGCAAATATAAAGCTGCGCGCAGCTGCGCGAATTTCGTTGCTTCAGTCTTTGAATTTTCCAAACCAAAAATTTGAAAACTGACAGTCACTTTAAAAAAAAATTACAACGGACTCTTCAAAATCCAAATATTTGGCAAATAAACAAAAGTTAGCGCTGTTAAAGGGCTGAAACAATTCCTAGAGTAAGCTGAGAACACATTTGAAATGTTGAAAACAAAATTTAAACTAATTTTGGCAAGTCTGCAGTGGCCAGAGTGCCCGGTGCCGAGTCCTATTTGATATTTCAAAGCCTTGTGGTTGGTGGTTCCTTCAAACAAATTTTATATGACCCCCTTAGGCTAAAATATGTAATATTTCCAGGCTATGGATGTCAGTGGTTACGTAGTTAAACAAACCAAATCTGGCGAGCCCGTCGTTATACTACAGTTGAAAGGAGACAGTATTACAGTGGAAAGATATGTCGACGGTGAAAAACTTGAGGGATTATTAGAAGAAACATCTCCGTTCTTAAAGGGTACTTCTCTGGATGAACTATGGGGTAAAATTCTTTCAAGTGACTCAGAGTTTTCGTGGTCGTGTACCGAACAAACGCTAATATTCAGTGAAGAAATTGAAAAGGATTCATCCTCAATAACCTGGGCTGAGTTCACTTTAATGCCGTGCCAGGAATTCAACTTGTCTTCAGCAACAGCCCTTATAAACCGAATGCTCATTGAAAATTCAGAAAATTCAACCGCCCTAAGGGAGGCTGAGGATACTTTGAATGAGTGCCAAAAAGCTAAAGCGGATCTTGAAGCAGTGCTGAGTGATCGAGTTGCCGAGTGTAACAACATTCAGAGGGATCTGTTGGGACGCTGTGCCGAGTTATTAAACGCGAAAAAAAGAAAAATCGTGGCGCTACAAAAAGGAACCTTGTAGAAATATTACAAGGTTTACTAATACTAGAGATAGTTTTATACAATCTCAACCATTTATTTTTGTTTAGTTGTGAAATCACTACCACTGTTTGTAAATAGATGTGTTTATTAGTTATTTTTTAAAGCATGTTCATTTTATTTACCAGAGTTTATTTTATTTGTGTCCATTTTAACCTCAAATAATGCCCCAATCTAGGACGATGGCAGAACCAGAGGTAAAACGACCCAGGATAGAACTTAGCTCACCTGCAGATCACCCCGATGATGTGGTGAGGGATGTTCAATGCGATCCCGATATCCAGTTACCTCTAAAATCCACTGATATCCAGGCACCTCTAAAACCCACTGAGACACCAGTACCCACCACTGAAAACCAACCTGATAATTCCCAATCCCTGATAACAACTGACAATTTCACCTCCGAGATTTTCAAGATACAAATTCTCAATATCCCCAAATTCTCCACCGCTAATGACGTGAAGAAGTTCCTGGCAAGACACAATGTACAGATTGTTAAGATTAAACGTCCGTTTAAACGTGCCGTTGCGTACGTGACCTTTAGGAATAATGAGGAGCGGTCTAATGCCATCAACATTATCAATGAGTTGACGTGGAAGAAGGGGAAGCTGAAGGCAACAGAGGCAGCGGCTGATGAAAATCCCCTGGTAAAACAACAAAGATCCAATCAGAGTGCAGTGGAGGCCGTGCCAGTCCGGGAGAAGACAGCTCCTCTTTACGAAGCACCTTACCCTGGTCAACTAAAGTTGAAATCCTTAGAAATTCAGGACATCTTCGACAAGTTTACTGGTGCAGTGAAACATGCTTGGAGTGGAAAGAATTTCGCAGGACCGGACTTTGTTCTGACGGAAATAAAACCATCGCCCACGTTGCTAGGTTACCGTAACAAGTGTGAGTTTACTGTGGGTGCAAATGCTGACAGGAGTGATCTCTGTTGTGTGGGGTATGTCCGGGGACAATTCTCCAAGGGAAACATCTCTGTGGAAGATGCGAGCGAGTGCGTGGAAACCTGCTCAGTCGAGATGTTGGCTGAGGTTAAAACGTTTAAGATCATGGTTGAGGGCTCTAAGTTCCCTCCCTACGACACCACAGCTAACACGGGTGTTTGGAAGGCGTTGGAGGTACGGACTAACAGTGGCGGACATGTAATGGTCACTGCAATTGTTGATAAAAGGCAGCTAACTGAGGTTGGACTGGGTGAGGTGAAGGAGATGATGAAGGAGTACTACAAAAACAGGGAGTCCTTTTCATTGTTCCTGAAGCTGGTGGGAGGGAAGGAACAGATATTCCATCTGGCTGGACCCCTGACTATGTTAGAGAAGTTGTGTGGACTGGAGTTCCAAATCACTTCGGGATCTTTCTTCCAGGTTAACACGGCTGCCGCAGAGGTGCTATACAATACAATCCGGGACTTTGCATCTCTTGACAAGGATACTTATCTGATGGATGTGTGTTGCGGGACAGGAACCATCGGCCTCATCCTCTCTCACGCTGTGAAGCATGTTTATGGCATTGAGATTGTCGAGAGTGCCGTGAAAGATGCAATCAAAAACGCAGAGAGGAACGGTGTCAGTAACGTGACCTTTTTGGCGGGAAATGCTAAGCATATGACAACGAAAGCGGTTAAAAGGATACCACAGAAAGGTCGGATTGTAGCGATCGTTGATCCTCCCCGGAGTGGGCTACACAGTGAGGTCATCGCATGTCTCCGGAAGACCGAGATGATATCTGAGCTGGTGTATGTGAGCTGTGATGTGAATCAGATTAAGGATAATATCGTGGCGCTCTGTGGACCTACATCTAACAAGTTCTTGGGTGATCCGTTCCAGTTTATTAAGGCTGTCAGTGTTGATATGTTTCCCCATACCAGAAAGTTTGAGGTGGTCATGCATTTTAGGAGAGATCCTCCAAGCATTGAAACTTCAACAAATCCAGAAACTCCAACAACTACTGGTATAGAAGCTCAGCTAAGCTCAGAGACGACACCAAGTACAGAAACTCCACCAAGCGAAGAGACTCGGCACGACATTGAATGATCGAATATTTTACTTTTTTATGTCTTAACTTATTATCACCGTTTTATTTCCTTGTTTAATTTGCGTTTTAAGGTTTGATTTTAACAGCATCGTTTAACACCTTTCAGTTCAGAAAATGACTAGTTGTTAATTATGACACTCCCACTACCCTCCTCCATCATTCTTCTAAGTGGGAAAAGGAAAAGTGGCAAAGACTTTGTTGCTGGGGGCATTGAGAAGGTTCTTGGAACTGGAAAATGTTCCATTCTACGCCTTTCTAACGCCATAAAGAAGGAATACGCTGAACTAAAAGGTGTAAATTACCAGGAACTTTTAACTGATGGCCCTTATAAAGAGCTATATCGTCGTGAAATGATAGCTCTTGGGGAAGATCGGAGGTCTAAAGATCCAGGGCATTACTGTAGACTGGCATGTCAAGCGGCACCCCCGGGCCAGGTTTGGATTGTAACTGACACTAGAAGGGAGAGTGATATAAAGTGGTTCAGGGAGACATATACCGTTCCAATACTGACTGTTAGAGTGGAAGCTCCGTTAGATGTGAGATCCCAGCGGGGCTGGGTCTGGACAGACGGCGTGAAGGCTGTCAGTGTTGATATGTTTCCCCATACCAGAAAGTTTGAGGCGGTCATGCATTTTAGGAGAGATCCTCCAAGCATTGAAACTTCAACAAATCCAGAAACTCCAACAACTACTGGTATAGAAGCTCAGCTAAGCTCAGAGACGACACCAAGTACAGAAACTCCACCAAGCGAAGAGACTCGGCACGACATTGAATGATCGAATATTTTACTTTTTTATGTCTTAACTTATTATCACCGTTTTATTTCCTTGTTTAATTTGCGTTTTAAGGTTTGATTTTAACAGCATCGTTTAACACCTTTCAGTTCAGAAAATGACTAGTTGTTAATTATGACACTCCCACTACCCTCCTCCATCATTCTTCTAAGTGGGAAAAGGAAAAGTGGCAAAGACTTTGTTGCTGGGGGCATTGAGAAGGTTCTTGGAACTGGAAAATGTTCCATTCTACGCCTTTCTAACGCCATAAAGAAGGAATACGCTGAACTAAAAGGTGTAAATTACCAGGAACTTTTAACTGATGGCCCTTATAAAGAGCTATATCGTCGTGAAATGATAGTTCTGGGAGAAGATCGGAGGTCTAAAGATCCAGGGCATTACTGTAGACTGGCATGTCAAGCGGCACCCCCGGGCCAGGTTTGGATTGTAACTGACACTAGAAGGGAGAGTGATATAAAGTGGTTCAGGGAGACATATACCGTTCCAATACTGACTGTTAGAGTGGAGGCTGGGTTAGATGTGAGATCCCAGCGGGGATGGGTCTGGACAGACGGCGTGGATAATGTTACTTCAGAGTGTGGGCTGGACAATTTCAGTCATGATCGGGTGTTGCACAATGATGTAGGGTATATTAGCCCACAAATTCTGGAATTTGTAGCGTGGACCAAAAGAGGGTAGTTGTAGGATTATAGAAATGGGCTTTGAGGTGTTTTCAAACTTTTTATATTGAGATAAAGTGAAAAGTGAAATCTTTTTACCTGTGACTTGTGTATGAGTTTTGATATGTGTATTCATTTATGACTTTGTTTGCATGATAGATGACAACTATTATTTATTATCACACATACTTGCGTTTTGCCCCATACCTTCCATCTCCAGTCCCCCGCCCAACCCCAACCCCACCATTCACCAATCTCCCCAGTCCACCACCCAACCCCGGCCACCATCCGACCCCAGTCCCCGCCCCTTTTCTCCCAATAGAACTCTCTCCTCCAGAACATGTATGTTGGTATACCCATGATTAGAAGGAGAGATGTTCCACAGCCCTTTCTTTGTTGATGGCGGGTGCGACCCAAATGTTAGGTGAGTTGTATAGGTCAAACCAATATAATATGGTCAAATATATGGTCAAACCAATACACCAAACCAATCGCCAATCCAGCCAAAACTTCTTTTTCCTGCCCTCTTTTCTGTTAATATGTCTGTACAAAACCAAAGTTCTACACCTAAAGAACATGACGTAGATTCTGAGGAGTGTAGATTCTATAGGCTACCTCTACATACATATTACACATTTGTACACATGATGCAAACATACAAAATACAAACATACTAACATACAAACATACAAATATACAAACATACAAACAAACACACACAAACATACAAACACACAAGCATACACACATATCCCTGCAGGAGAACAGGAAAACCGCAATGTATCAGTAGGAGGAGGAGGAGGGGCCTGGTACGGGATATTCTCCCCCTCCAGCCCCTCCATTGGAGCACCAAGGGTATACACTGAGGTTGCTGTGGCAGTTGTAGAGTCCAAGAAAGTTAATGGGCGCTTCAAGGTAAGAGAGATGGAGGGAGGGAGAGAGAGAGAGAAATAGAGATAGTGGGAGAGAGAGAAAGAGAGAGAAATAGGGATAGTAGGAGAGAGAAAGAGATATAATGTGTATATGATTCATTTTACCCTCTCACATTATATGAGAGAATGGTTATGTCAGTGGTGTAATATTAAAGTAAGATCCCGAACTTTATAAGGATTGACATGAAAGTAAATTAAACCAGGCTTTTACTTTCTTAAGAGTTGATCTCCATCAGCATTCTGCAGAAGTTCTTCTTAGCTTTTCCATTACTTCCCCTTTTACCTATTTAGAGCCACATTTCATTCTCTGTAATGAACCCCACCCGGCACCCCCTAAATACCCCCACACTTCCAGAGGTTTGGAAGTGAACAAGAAGCAAGGCTCTACGCTGAGACAGATACTGACTGTTAGAGTGGAGGCGGGGTTAGATGTGAGATCCCAGCGGGGCTGGGTCTGGACAGACGGCGTGGATAATGTTCCTTCAGAGTGTGGGCTGGACAATTTCAGTCATGATCGGGTGTTGCACAATGATGTAGGGTATATTAGCCCACAAATTCTGGAAATTGTGGCGTGGACCAAAGGAGGGTAGTTGTAGGATTGTAGAAATGGGTTTTGAGGTGTGTTTTCACACTTTTTATATCGTGATGAAGTGAAAAATGAAATCTTTTTACCTGTGCCTTGTGTATGAGTTTTGATATGTGTATTCATTTATGACTTTGTTTGCATGATAGATGACAACTATTATATATTATATTATTTATTATCACACATACTTGCGTTTTGCCCCATACCTTCCATCTCCAGTCCCCCGCCCAACCCCAACCCCACCATTCACCAATCTCCCCAGTCCACCACCCAACCCCGGCCACCATCCGACCCCAGTCCCCGCCCCTTTTCTCCCAATAGAACTCTCTCCTCCAGAACATGTATGTTGGTATACCCATGATTAGAAGGAGAGATGTTCCACAGCCCTTTCTTTGTTGATGGCGGGTGCGACCCAAATGTTAGGTGAGTTGTATAGGTCAAACCAATATAATATGGTCA
Organism: Pleurobrachia bachei; assembly: GCA_000695325.1. Classification (NCBI taxonomy): domain Eukaryota; kingdom Metazoa; phylum Ctenophora; class Tentaculata; order Cydippida; family Pleurobrachiidae; genus Pleurobrachia; species Pleurobrachia bachei. The sequence continues at coordinate 36,844 of AVPN01000350.1, read as the reverse complement.
AATATATGGTCAAACCAATACACCAAACCAATCGCCAATCCAGCCAAAACTTCTTTTTCCTGCCCTCTTTTCTGTTAATATGTCTGTACAAAACCAAAGTTCTACACCTAAAGAACATGACGTAGATTCTGAGGAGTGTAGATTCTATAGGCTACCTCTACATACATATTACACATTTGTACACATGATGCAAACATACAAAATACAAACATACTAACATACAAACATACAAATATACAAACATACAAACAAACACACACAAACATACAAACACACAAGCATACACACATATCCCTGCAGGAGAACAGGAAAACCGCAATGTATCAGTAGGAGGAGGAGGAGGGGCCTGGTACGGGATATTCTCCCCCTCCAGCCCCTCCATTGGAGCACCAAGGGTATACACTGAGGTTGCTGTGGCAGTTGTAGAGTCCAAGAAAGTTAATGGGCGCTTCAAGGTAAGAGAGATGGAGGGAGGGAGAGAGAGAGAGAAATAGAGATAGTGGGAGAGAGAGAAATAGGGATAGTAGGAGAGAGAAAGAAATATAATGTGTATATGATTCATTTTACCCTCTCACATTATATGAGAGAATGGTTATGTCAGTGGTGTAATATTAAAGTAAGATCCCGAACTTTATAAGGATTGACATGAAAGTAAATTAAACCAGGCTTTTACTTTCTTAAGAGTTGATCTCCATCAGCATTCTGCAGAAGTTCTTCTAGTTCTTCTTAGCTTTTCCATTACTTCCCCTTTTACCTATTTAGAGCCACATTTCATTCTCTGTAATGAACCCCACCCGGCACCCCCTAAATACCCCCACACTTCCAGAGGTTTGGAAGTGAACAAGAAGCAAGGCTCTACGCTGAGACAGGTCACTTGGACAGCCCAGTAAGGAGGGTCCGGACATTCCTCAAGGAAAACACAGAAAAGTCACCTGCTCGAAAGAGATCCCTAAACTTTGTGAGTCCACCTTCCCCTTGGGATATTGCAATATGTATGTTCCTGAGAGTGTGGTTTAAAACACAATCGAATTCTGTCAGATCATGGATAGCACTTCCCTACATGACACATCATGTATCTTCCCTGCATCACATGACACATCTAACATCTTACAGAGATCAGGGTTTGGGGAGGAGACTCTCTCTGTAAAGGCATGCCCTTCAGTTCCTACCCGTGAACTCAGCAGATTCAAGCAGGCCATCGAAAAAGCGGATATGGAGGTAAGATAATAGTTTCTCAGAAAGAGGCTTGTGTGTATCTGCAGCAGTAGTAGTATGTTTCAATATAGTCGTGTACCTCATTTCCTTTCCACGGCGTGCCCCAGGATAGTTTCAAGCTGCACTACCAGTCACACCAGTATTGTTTTAATGAAGCAGAGAAGTGAAACAGTTACAATTCTCTCACGTACTCGACTCCTGTAATTCTCAGCTCCACCGTGTTGTCAAACCAGCTAGTATCGAGGAAAAACTAACCACCTCCCTAACCACCCCCCCCCCATAATCAGTAACCACCCGCACCAACCACTAACCAACCCCCTCCCAGACGGTAGAACAGTGTATGAGAGACAACCCGCGGTACCTGGTTTCTGCATACGATAAGCCTGTAACGCTCCAGCAAGCATGTCATTACAATGCTTTACACTGTGCTGCAAAATTAGGTGAGTAAAATTGAAACAATAAGTTACGTTTCTCTTCACTTGATCTTCCACCACTCTTCTAGTTATGTTCTAACCCTCAAACAGGGTCTAGCTAGGCAACATTCTTCTTGATTAACTGAGAGGTGCCTATTTTAAACAACACCAACGTCCAACTGAAATCTACACCTCTATCGTACGATTGCTTATCTTGTTTTCCTGGGGAAAGTTTCCCAAAATATATCACAACTTCACCAGTGTAATTCACCGTTCATGTACTTTTGTTCCCGGAGAGAAATATAGCCTAGCAGCAGGAACCGACCGAATCAGGAAATACTGGTCCCTGATTGGCTGATAACCAGTCACGTGACTTATTGGTTCTGATCGGTTGTTTAGTTATAGCTTGTCTGGTTCCTGGATAGTAGGGTCCGAACTAATAGTGTATTTACACAGGTAATCTAGAGGTAGCAGAGAGAATAATGGCCTACCTGCTGAGCGATGAACCATGGCGGAAGTTATATCCGAGTGAAGACGTTCAGAGTTCAGCACACTTGGAGCGGAGATCAATCGTTATTGATTGCTATTTTAATACCAGCGATAAAGGGGTTAGTTTAGGGTTAGTAGGGTGTTAGTTGGCTACGTGATGGGGGACATAAAGGATGCATTAATTATTCAACTCGTTTTTAGGAAGCGAATAAAAGATTGAATTGTCCATAAATCTGCTCTAGAGCGAAAGGGTCGTCTGTGTGTAGCTATGTTATATGTTCTAACCCTTCTGTATATTTGTGAGACAGCTAGGGTCGAAAAAGTGTACCTCTGTGTACCTCTGTACTACCCCTGCACTGTGTGATAATAAACCACCCATTTTTAGTGCGGTGAGACGCCTCTACATTTTGCGTGCAAGTTTGGACATCTATCCTTCGTGAAGTGGTTGTTGTCATTCAGCCAGGTAGACATAACACGGAGAAATAAAAGTGATGAAACGGCACAAGAGGTCGCTGGATCAAGGTAATAGTTTTGTATCATATCTCTCTCCCTCTCTCTCCCTCTCTCACACTCTCTCCTTCCACTACTCTCCTTCCACTCCGTTCTCCCTCTACTTCTAACCCTGCCTTTACAACACAGTATAGCCATACAACTCACTACCCAGGTGTGCCTCACCCTTTCTCCCTCAGCCCTTTCTTCCTCCACCCCTAATATCCGGATGTAATCACACTACCTGCAGGTGTGCCGAGGCGGAAGATATCCGAGAGCAGGTTGATCAGTTAGTACAGGAGAGTCGGCACAGTGTCTTTGTACCTGTCGTCCGATCCATTGACAACTCAACTCCACCCTTCCTAGGACAACCCGTGACACCCGAGTATATTTACTTCAAGAAAAAGTACGAGTTAAAGTTTTTAGACAGTGCAGTTATGAATTGTTCAAATATTCTCAAACAGAATACATTTTATACTAACCCCTAGGGCCCAGATATTTAATCAGAACTTTTGTGTTTTCAGGCCCGGATTTGGATCTAAAATTGTGCTGGGAGAATTGTCAATGGAGGATAGCATCTTATCATCTGATTTTCAAAGCCCCGATTCATCACTTCTTAACACCAGGTTCATATCATAATATTATCTCCAAGTTTTATGTATTCTCCTCCTAATAACACCCTGTCGGGACCCTGTCTTTCTTGACCATCTCGCCCCTAACATAAACTTCTCCCACCAGCATAGGGACGACAGGGCACTCGCCCCTATCCCCGGCCCTCAGTATTTGTGCCTACGCGGGACCCATGAAGGCCTCTGATGCCAGGGAATTCCGGCGGGTCTGGAAGACACCTCCCAGGGAACTTTCATCCCGTAGACGGGACATAGTCCAGGGGATTATGAGGAGCGATAGTGAGAGAGGGTTGGAGAGGGTGGGACGGGATTTAGCAGTACAGCAGAGGGTACCTTGGAGAGAATATTGGCCCTTCATGGACGCATTTGTGAATCTTAGAGAGGAAGATGGGTTGATACTGCTGGAGAAATATCTGGCTAACAATCCTACCTGTTTCATATCTAGGTAAACATGGTGAATGGTTTTAGTATTGGTAGTATAGTAACACAATAGGTCTCTATCACATATTTAGTAGCCCCACTAGTATACAAATATGTGTGTAAAAACACATCTACTACTTTCGGGTAGATCATCCTCCAGACGCATGTAGCAATCACGAACAAACAAACAAACAACACATCAATAGGTCATTGCCATCCCAAATCCCTTGTAAAGATCTAATCATCTACTACCCTGCAGTGATACTCCCAGTAAAGCGGACCAAGACGTCTTATTAGCACTGCCCCCTGGTGGGGTAACCCAACTGGGAGAGAGGTTTCCCTATGTTTGCCACTGGTACTCTCAGGTCCTGGCCTTCCCCGAGGACGAACGGAGATGGTAGGTTAATAGGGAGAGAGAAAGAGAGAGGAATTAGAGAGATCCGAGTAATTAGTGCAGCTCAGTTCTCTTTCTAACAGAGAGCAACAGAGTCACAGGACCTTTGTTGATAACGTAGGGCGCGAGACAGTGGAGGTATGGTTAGGAGCGCAACGCGCGTTTTGCGCGCCGTTTCGACCGCAATTCAAGTTGCTGTCACTGAGGGGGGCGTTATATTACACTGACTTTGTGACACCTGTTCAACCTAACAACTTGGAGTTAGTAACCAGGTGTCACAACGTATGTAAAAGCATTTATGATTGGATAACAAATTATGTGGGCTATTTATTTGAATAGTGTGTTCGGAGCTTTGTATCATTCTTCCTTGATTTTAGGTTGAACACTATATCCGAACAGTTTTCAGGTTACAATGTAACACAATAACATTATCCAATGTTAACATGTACACTTATTTTCAGTTGGACGACCCCTGTACGAGTACGAAAAAAGAAAGCGCCTAGTCTTTTGAACGAAAATCTACAAAGTACACCCATCGCCTCAAGCAAGACTATGTCCAAGAACAATACCAACCTGGAAGATCTAGGAATAGCTAGGAACCTTATGAGTGACCTATCCCTGGAAGAGACCAATATACAGAACATTTTAGTGGACGGTCTGACCAATCTCTCTGTCAATGATAGCAAGAGACTATTCTCTCCAAATCCTAGCGCGGATACATCTTCTCCTGGAGAGGCATTCAGATCTAGCACACCAAACACTTCTCGACCCCCTCCGCCGCCCATAGTTGACCCCGTAACGGCCTTACCGCCGCCAATCACTCAGAAATGGGCCTCTCCTCACGGGTCTGAGGCGAGATTGAGGTATGCTAAACCTCCCTCTAGTTCCAGTATTCCTGGAGAGATTATGGTGGAGGGGGAGGAGGAGGGGGAGGGGAATACGGGCAACAAAGTTAAGAGGTATTTAACCTTCCAGGCAATTCGATGGATGGCCCTGTTTCTTTGCGTTTGGTTTGTGTACTTTGGGTATGTCTACATGACCACAGAACTACCTGTTTAAAGTTTTTGAAAGTGTGTGTGTGTGTTCGATTGTGACGCGTGTGTGTATTTAATTGGTTAATTTCTTTCTTCTAACATAAATACAATAATATGTTAAACAATATAAAATTGTTTGTTTTTTGACCGATTTATATATCCCATAGACCCCATTTTCCAAATGAATACATTGCTAACAACCTGTCCTATCATGATAGCCATGTAACAGTTCAATGGTATACGAATGTTGGCACCTAAGTACCGCAAGGCAGCCAGGCTGAAACACCCTTGAACAACCTCCCAATATCAGGGCTAAATCTTTATAAAACAGGTAATATATCTTTCAGGCTAATGCTCTGACCAAGAAAGTTCTCGAAATGAAAATAGGGTCAGGCCAATGCTCTGACAGGGTAATAGTGGGGTTGTGAAACATGTTGGGATGATAAGAGAATTTTGTAGATATGTGGTCGGGTGGGATCGTCCGAACCCTCACAGAGCGTACCTGTTATTATAAAATGCAGTATGAGCTGCACAAGGTTGGGATAGAATTATGACAGGTAGTACTTGTCTCATTTGTCAGAGTACATTATATGCTGTTGGGAAGTTGTTATATTCTAACCCTACCTTTACATTTGTTTTGTCTAGCTAGGCAACCGGGAAGAGGGAGTACAAAATAGGATATTAATGACGGTTTGATTATCCTGAGAGAGAATTGAGGTTTAGTTAGTGTTTCCTATTCCCTGTTTTTCAGTGCAGAATACTGCACAAGTACATTAGGTAGTACATGTCTGTGCTGAACCTCCCCCAGTTTTTAGATAGCTCCCTCTACTACCTTATTTGGTTTACGCTTATTAGTTACATATGATGTCTCTGCAAAACCAGGCTAGAGAAAGATCACAATATGCGTGCACCGTGCGTGTGTTCTTTTTTAGTGTTGTTGTATAATAGTAATACTGGTAGTACGTCTGTACCTCAATTTACCGCGGTACTCAGGGGGAGGGTTTTGTACGGCCGTAGACTTTAGTTTAAGTGCTTGTTGCTAAGTGCTTTAGAGTTGTGCTATACTGTTACTGTTTTAGTTTCTCTCACCACCACCCTAATCCACCACAGCTTATAGTGACTATATATATTCTTCTCAGGTGTCTATGAGCTCGACAAGTGATCCTCTCACCGATGAGTTGGAGCTAGTTCAGTATGAGGACTTACAAGAGGTAGGATTAGTTATTGTTGTTAGTAACTGTTAGTTATTGTATTTGTTAGTTACTGTTAGTTATTGGTGGTAGGGGTGTATTGTCTGTTATTGGTGTCTGACGGTGCCAACAGCCAACCCGATTAAAACTGATTTTAGGTTGAACACTATATCCGAACAGTTTTCAGGTTACAATGTAACACAATAACATTATCCAATGTTAACATGTACACTTATTTTCAGTTGGACGACCCCTGTACGAGTACGAAAAAAGAAAGCGCCTAGTCTTTTGAACGAAAATCTACAAAGTACACCCATCGCCTCAAGCAAGACTATGTCCAAGAACAATACCAACCTGGAAGATCTAGGAATAGCTAGGAACCTTATGAGTGACCTATCCCTGGAAGAGACCAATATACAGAACATTTTAGTGGACGGTCTGACCAATCTCTCTGTCAATGATAGCAAGAGACTATTCTCTCCAAATCCTAGCGCGGATACATCTTCTCCTGGAGAGGCATTCAGATCTAGCACACCAAACACTTCTCGACCCCCTCCGCCGCCCATAGTTGACCCCGTAACGGCCTTACCGCCGCCAATCACTCAGAAATGGGCCTCTCCTCACGGGTCTGAGGCGAGATTGAGGTATGCTAAACCTCCCTCTAGTTCCAGTATTCCTGGAGAGATTATGGTGGAGGGGGAGGAGGAGGGGGAGGGGAATACGGGCAACAAAGTTAGGAGGTATTTAACCTTCCAGGCAATTCGATGGATGGCCCTGTTTCTTTGCGTTTGGTTTGTGTACTTTGGGTATGTCTACATGACCACAGAACTACCTGTTTAAAGTTTTTGAATGTGTGTGTGTGTGTGTGTGTGTTCGATTGTGACGCGTGTGTGTATTTAATTGGTTAATTTCTTTCTTCTAACATAAATACAATAATATGTTAAACAATATAAAATTGTTTGTTTTTTGACCGATTTATATATCCCATAGACCCCATTTTCCAAATGAATACATTGCTAACAACCTGTACTATGATAGCCATGTGACAGTTCAATGGTATACGAATGTTGGCACCTAAATACCGCAAGGCAGCCAGGCTGAAACACCCTTGAACAACCTCCTAATCGGCCCAATATCAGGGCTAAATCTTTCTAAATCAGGTAATATATCTTTCAGGCTAATGCTCTGACCATGAAAGTTCTCGAAATGAAAATAGGGTCAGGCCAATGCTCTGACAGGGTAATAGTGGGGTTGTGAAACATGTTGGGATGATAAGAGAATTTTGTAGATATATATATGTGGTCGGGTGGGATCGTCCGAACCCTCACAGAGGGTACCTGTTATTATAAAATGCAGTGTATGAGCTGCACAAGGTTGGGATAGAATTATGACAGGTAGTACTTGTCTCATTTGTCAGAGTGCATATGCTGCTGGGAAGTTGTTATGTTCTAACCCTACCTTTACATTTGTTTTGTCTAGCTAGGCAACCGGGAAGAGATATTTCAATATCGAAAATTTTCGATTCGATATCGATTCGATATTTCAATATCGAAAATTTTCGATTCGATATCGATTCGATATTTCAATATCGAAAATTTTCGATTCGATATCGATTCGATATTTCAATATCGAAAATTTTCGATTCGATATCGATTCGATATTTCAATATCGAAAATTTTCGATTCGATATCGATTCGATATTTCAATATCGAAAATTTTCGATTCGATATCGATTCGATATTTCAATATCGAAAATTTTCGATTCGATATCGATTCGATATTTCAATATCGAAAATTTTCGATTCGATATCGATTCGATATTTCAATATCGAAAATTTTCGATTCGATATCGATTCGATATTTCAATATCGAAAATTTTCGATTCGATATCGATTCGATATTTCAATATCGAAAATTTTCGATTCGATATCGATTCGATATTTCAATATCGAAAATTTTCGATTCGATATCGATTCGATATTTCAATATCGAAAATTTTCGATTCGATATCGATTCGATATTTCAATATCGAAAATTTTCGATTCGATATCGATTCGATATTTCAATATCGAAAATTTTCGATTCGATATCGATTCGATATTTCAATATCGAAAATTTTCGATTCGATATCGATTCGATATTTCAATATCGAAAATTTTCGATTCGATATCGATTCGATATTTCAATATCGAAAATTTTCGATTCGATATCGATTCGATATTTCAATATCGAAAATTTTCGATTCGATATCGATTCGATATTTCAATATCGAAAATTTTCGATTCGATATCGATTCGATATTTCAATATCGAAAATTTTCGATTCGATATCGATTCGATATTTCAATATCGAAAATTTTCGATTCGATATCGATTCGATATTTCAATATCGAAAATTTTCGATTCGATATCGATTCGATATTTCAATATCGAAAATTTTCGATTCGATATCGATTCGATATTTCAATATCGAAAATTTTCGATTCGATATCGATTCGATATTTCAATATCGAAAATTTTCGATTCGATATCGATTCGATATTTCAATATCGAAAATTTTCGATTCGATATCGATTCGATATTTCAATATCGAAAATTTTCGATTCGATATCGATTCGATATTTCAATATCGAAAATTTTCGATTCGATATCGATTCGATATTTCAATATCGAAAATTTTCGATTCGATATCGATTCGATATTTCAATATCGAAAATTTTCGATTCGATATCGATTCGATATTTCAATATCGAAAATTTTCGATTCGATATCGATTCGATATTTCAATATCGAAAATTTTCGATTCGATATCGATTCGATATTTCAATATCGAAAATTTTCGATTCGATATCGATTCGATATTTCAATATCGAAAATTTTCGATTCGATATCGATTCGATATTTCAATATCGAAAATTTTCGATTCGATATCGATTCGATATTTCAATATCGAAAATTTTCGATTCGATATCGATTCGATATTTCAATATCGAAAATTTTCGATTCGATATCGATTCGATATTTCAATATCGAAAATTTTCGATTCGATATCGATTCGATATTTCAATATCGAAAATTTTCGATTCGATATCGATTCGATATTTCAATATCGAAAATTTTCGATTCGATATCGATTCGATATTTCAATATCGAAAATTTTCGATTCGATATCGATTCGATATTTCAATATCGAAAATTTTCGATTCGATATCGATTCGATATTTCAATATCGAAAATTTTCGATTCGATATCGATTCGATATTTCAAATCGAAAAAATTTCGATTCGATATCGATTCGATATTTTAATATCGAAAATGTTGATTCGATATCGATGATATTTTGAGTATCGAAAAAATATCGATTCGATATCGATTCGATATTCTGATATCGAAAACTTTCGATTCGATATCGATTCGATATTTCGGTAAGAATATCGGTCGATTCGATATTATCGAATCGAAATATCGATATATTATTGCCCCGGGCTTGAGAGATTTTGCCTTATTTGAACAAAAAAAAAGATAGATTTTCCATTCCGAGAAGGTATTTTGATACGAAAACATATCGATTCGATATCGATTCGATATTTTGATATCGGAAATTTTTGATTCGATATCGATGATATTTTGAGATTCGAAAAAATATCGATTCGATATCGATTCGATATTCTTGATTCGAAAAAATATCGATTCGATATCGATTCGATATTTTGATATCGAAAAAGTTTCGATTCGATATCGATTCGATATTTTGATATCGATATTCCATTCGATATCGATATATATCGCCGGCTCCTATGCATGTGTGACTTGTAATGCATCATGTAACATAGCAGTGTCTATGTAATATTTGTTTCCGTGATCCAAACCCGATCCAAAATTTTAAACTAAAGTATCCAAAATATGTCATATGATATTAAATTCAACACTATGTGTGTGCAATGTGTATCTTTCATTCACTGATCCCTATTGTATCATTTTGTTGTGTCACATGTGTTACCTCTTTAGTAAGATCCGACGACGTTTGACAAATGTACCATATCTTACCACAACAGTGAGAGAGATATACCTATAGAGTGAGAGAGAGTGAGATCAATAGAGAGTCAGGGAGAGAGAATATACAGTGAGTGAGACAGTGTGGGTGAGAGATAATGGTCTTCAAACGTCGTCTCCAGACGATTTCCTATCATTTGGGGGCCGATAACACTATGTGTCGCCCCAATCGGTCCCAATAACGTGGTGTTCTTATATTAGTTATTCTACTGCAGTCTACACAGCAACATGTTATCATAATTCATAACATATTGATGAGTTTGTAAATATTTCCCCGAGATTAGCACCCTTCTGATACATATCTATCTAGTAAACCATGTCTCAGGACCGTATTGAGTTGCCCATGATGCGACTGGAAATGGATCAGGGAAACCAAGAGGAGCAGCCTACTGTCGAGATGAAGCAACCCCACCAAACCTGGTGTGAGTATTATAACGGGGGGGGGTGGGGGGGGGGGCTGATCATTGTCATGACCTAGTGTGTCATTGAATCTGCTTGTTGCGTGAAAATTTGATCTATAGAGGGTCAAAAATGCATCACCCCAATATACCGGACACCCCTGTTTACTGCACAAAATGGCTTCCCCGAAGGATCCCGGTAAATCGGGGACCGACTGTATTTAGGTTGGGGCAGACTTCTTGGTACAGTTCACTACTATCTAACGACAATTTTGAATTTATTACCAGTTTAGAGTTTCTCTTATTCTGTTTTCCCGTTTTAGAATTCTCTCAGACTGTGTCTCCCTGTCTGTCTGGCCCCCCGGTACGTCGCCTTTTCCGTCTATATAGCACGCATCGCTGTATTTTACTAGTGAACATACCGAAAATATAGCTGCATTATGTACGTATAGGTAATTGTACACTACCGTCCAGCACTATTCTCTCTCTTCTTCACATATTGTTTAAAACATTATATTCGGTCGTTTCCTATTTCAATTCAGGCGGTTTCGCAACCCATTTCATTGTTATCCCCCATCTCACAGCCACGTCTGCAGTATATTCCCAATTACATCGTCCTTGTGCAGAACGGTGGGAGAGTTGAAATTTAGCGCCCTAATTTATCTTATCAGGAAATACGGCCTTTGTTTACCAATCTCCCTCTCTCTGTCGCTAATTGTACACCAGACTTCCACCTAATTCCACCAGCATCTCTACTTTCTCACAACCCCCACCTTCTCTCTCCCTCCTTCCCTCTCTCCCCTCTCTCTCAGCTCCCTCTCTCTCCCTCTCTAGCTCTCTCTCCCTCTCTAGCTCCCTCACCCTCGTTGAATCTAGCCCAATCTTCACCCATATTATATTTTATCGTGAGTTTCACACTCATGCCATAATCTAGTTACCTCCACTCTAGTTTTTCTTATCTAGCATGTTCGTCCGAACATACCATTACCCTCCCAAGCTCCCTTTCTTTTGATTTCTCGGCCAAGATCCCAGTTTCCGGTCCCTTTTTGCACCTGATTTGTCTTGTGACAAGATTACTTATGTTCTAACCCTCCTTTTGCGGGACGTGGTGAAATGGTCAAAATATTACGCTACTATTTACCTGTAAATTGTAAATGTAGGATTCTGTTGACTGTTACGCTTATAAGTTGCTAATGCCAAATGTTCATTATTTACACGAAAAATTTGCCATGAGTGATATTAAATATTTCAAGAGGGGGAACCCCAAACCAATAAACCATATGCTTCGAAATAGAATATGGCTTGAAATATACCTCCACACAGTTCATAATATATTGTTTAAATATCAATGAGATTTGTAATGATGTTACACCCGTATAAAACTGTAACGAACATTGCTGCTATAGTAACCACATATATCCACTCTTCGCGAAGCTTCGTTTTATGGTTTAAGGATAGTTTTCCAAATCTCTCTTCACGATCAGGTGGTGGTATGTTAGAGAGCGCGAGGGAGAAATGGGGAGCCCTTAATCGGGACACAAAACGGATCATTCTAGCTCTACTAGTGGTCTCAGCTATCATATCAATAGTTGTCATCGCAACTGTCAGTAAGTAATGCAATTTGTTTGTTTGCTCGTGAGTCGTGTCTTTGTTTGTTTCTTCGTTTGTTTGTTTCTTTATTTCTTTCTTTGTTTCTGTTTTTGTTTATTGAATTGTTTATTTCTCTGTTTGTTAAAATATTTTCACATTCAGGTTCAACGGTGAGCGCTGAGAAGCCTGAGCGCCAACAGGTCTGGGAAGATATCAGACTACCCCGGAGTGTGATACCTGTTGAATATGATGTGACCCTGAAAATATCCATCACTGAGCAGTGGTTTATAGGTGGGTGATATAGGGATCTAGTGTAGAGACAGTGGTTTATAGGGGGGTGTGTAGCATGTAGAGACAGTGTAGAGAGAGTTATAGGGATAGTGCATTTTATGGTTCAAGGCTAGGCGACTCTTCTTTCAACTATAAGACCCTCGCTAAGCTATGCCCAATTCAATTCTCCATTATATCTCGAATTAACAAGGCACACACTAAGCAAACCCCGTCCCCACCAGGCAGAGAGATGATAACAGTGGATGTGGTTAACAAGACATCCTCCATTGTAATGCATATGAACAATGTTAGACACAAACTAGAAGGATACGAGATGAATGTTACTAGCTGCACTGTACAACGGGATAGTAAGGTAAGATTATACAGTGAGTATTAGGTAAGAGTAAAGTCGGAGCAAGATTAAGACTAAGAGTAAACTTTTTGTATCTGGAGCAGGCTTAACAGGGATTTAAAGAATGAGTGTGTTACATTGTTGAATGTGAGAATCTTGAAGTAGAATTTAACAAACACTTCTCTATGCAGGGTAAGCCTGAAGTTAGGGAACATGTGAAGGTTACCCATGCCTATCCGTTCACTGCTAACAGTTTCTACGTTATGCAACTGGGGTCCACGTTAGAGCCGGGCAGGTACTACCTCACTCTAGAATGGAGGTCCCGACTGGTTGAGGGTCTGGACGGAATCTACCTGAGCTCCTACAAAGAGAACGGAGAGAAAAAGTAAGATCTCTGAAATTATTATCCGAATATATTATGTTCAGTTGCTTGACACTGTGTCTGTGCTCCGCCCAATTCGAATATTATGCACCTGTCACGTCATATCTATATTAATTTCCAACTCCATAACCCATCACTCTCAGGTGGTTGTTAGCGTCTCAAATGGAGCCACTTGCTGCCCGCAAAGTTATGCCCTGTTTCGATGAACCTGACATGAAAGCCGTCTTCAAAATGACCATCACGACAGAGAAAAAGTACCCTCTGGTTCTATGGAACATGCCACAAAAGGGAGAACCCGTTTCAGTAGACGATACTTACAGGACATTCTCATTTGAAAAGAGCGTTAAAATGTCAACATATCTCCTGGCTTTTGTTATCGCTGACTTTAAATGTACGGAGGTGCAAGAAACGAATACTAAAGTTAAAGTTAGGACGTGTGGTCGGGGCCCTGCAATAGATTCTGGGGATGGGGGATACTCTGCAGATATAACAAGGAAAGTGATTGACAAATATGAAGAGTTTTATGGAACGGATTTCCCTCTCCGGAAGATTGGTTAGTTTAACTGCAATTTTGGCTTGTTTATTCGGGGTTTATACAAACATACCCTGTTATTATCCAGTTCATTACATCACCATGGTACTCCGATAATGATTAATATTTCCCGTAGATTCTGTGGCTGTGCCTGATTTTAGTGCTGGAGCGATGGAGAATTGGGGGCTAATCCTCTACCGAGAAACTGCACTTTTATACAACACTGTTAACGATACAATAAGCACAAAGTCGAGAGTCAACACTGTTGTATCGCACGAACTTGCCCATCAGGTACCTTTCAGATCTATTTTGGGGATTTATTCTTTTTGAGATAATAGGGATAGTGCATTTTATGGTTCAAGGCTAGGCGACTCTTCTTTCAACTATAAGACCCTCGCTAAGCTATGCCCAATTCAATTCTCCATTATATCTCGAATTAACAAGGCACACACTAAGCAAACCCCGTCCCCATCAGGCAGAGAGACGATAACAGTGGATGTGGTTAACAAGACATCCTCCATTGTAATGCATATGAACAATGTTAGACACAAACTAGAAGGATACGAGATGAATGTTACTAGCTGCACTGTACAACGGGATAGTAAGGTAAGATTATACAGTGAGTATTAGGTAAGAGTAAAGTCGGAGCAAGATTAAGACTAAGAGTAAACTTTTTGTATCTGGAGCAGGCTTAACAGGGATTTAAAGAATGAGTGTGTTACATTGTTGAATGTGAGAATCTTGAAGTAAGGGTTTAACAAACCCTTCTCCATGCAGGGTAAGCCTGAAGATAGGGAACATGTGAAGGTTACCCATGCCTATCCGTTCACTGCTAACAGTTTCTACGTTATGCAACTGGGGTCCACGTTAGAGCCGGGCAGGTACTACCTCACTCTAGAATGGAGGTCCCGACTGGTTGAGGGTCTGGACGGAATCTACCTGAGCTCCTACAAAGAGAACGGAGAGAAAAAGTAAGATCTCTGAAATTATTATCCGAATATATTATGTTCAGTCGCTTGACACTGTGTCTGTGCTCCGCCCAATTCGAATATTATGCACCTGTCACGTCATATCTATATTAATTTCCAACTCCATAACCCCTCACTCTCAGGTGGTTGTTAGCGTCTCAAATGGAGCCACTTGCTGCCCGCAAAGTTATGCCCTGTTTCGATGAACCTGACATGAAAGCCGTCTTCAAAATGACCATCACGACAGAGAAAAAGTACCCTCTGGTTCTATGGAACATGCCACAAAAGGGAGAACCCGTTTCAGTAGACGATACTTACAGGACATTCTCATTTGAAAAGAGCGTTAAAATGTCAACATATCTCCTGGCTTTTGTGATCGCTGACTTTAAATGTACGGAGGTGCAAGAAACGAACACTAAAGTTAAAGTTAGGACGTGTGGTCGGGGCCCTGCAATAGATTCTGGGGATGGGGGATACTCTGCAGATATAACAAGGAAAGTGATTGACAAATATGAAGAGTTTTATGGAACGGATTTCCCTCTCCGGAAGATTGGTTAGTTTAACTGCAATTTTGGCTTGTTTATTCGGGGTTTATACAAACATACCCTGTTATTATCCAGTTCATTACATCACCATGGTACTCCGATAATGATTAATATTTCCCGTAGATTCTGTGGCTGTGCCTGATTTTAGTGCTGGGGCAATGGAGAATTGGGGGCTGATCCTTTACCGAGAAACCGCACTTTTATACAACACCGTTAACGATACAATAAGCACAAAGTCGAGAGTCAACACTGTTGTATCGCACGAACTTGCCCATCAGGTACCTTTCAGATCTATTTTGGGGATTTATTCTTTTTGAGATAACATTTCACTGGTATTTTTCTCGATCAATCCATCTCTAAATCTTGGTCATTTCCAGTGGTTTGGTAACCTAGTCACCATGAAATGGTGGAATGATTTGTGGCTGAATGAGGGCTTTGCATCGTACGTTGAGTGGATTGGAACTGATGCCAGTGAACCTTTCTGGAACAATGTAACTTTGAAACTTCACACTTCATTGGAACTAAACGATTGTCAACTTTTTCCGCCTTAATTAAATGGATTTTTCTGGTCCCCATATAACCACTCACATAACTCTCTCTTCCTTTAGAATGATTTCCAGACTTATTCCGACAAATCAGCTGCCCTCTCTATTGACTCCTACATGAGTTCCCGACCTACTTCTGTTGCAGTGGAAGAAGGACTACTATAATGTAGAGTTAAGCTGAGGTAAAGGATGAGTTTCCACACTGACTGTGAGTAGGGCGGTATTGTTTAACCAGCTTGTATAGTTTCTAGGAATCTGTTATTCTCCGGCAATGCTAGTAACACTAGTAGCATACAATATAGTTTCCAAATTCCTCTCTCTCCAGGGATCTGCTATTCTGCGACAAGCTAAAATGTTCATGGATCCTTATGGAAACACGAATCATTTTGAGGAGGCAATTAAGGCATATATCAAGGAGCACAAATACGGAAATGCAGTACAGATGGATCTGTATGGGGAACTAGACAAGGTACTTTGAGTTGCACATACATTATTAGTTTATTTAATAAACACGGATAGTTTGAACACATACTTCTATACTGTGATTTGAGAGCCTCTTCGGAAATAAGACTTTCATTGTTTCTTGCTAGGTATCCCCCTGGTTTTATAAAGGTCTTCTTCTTACTAATATAATATCCCCTGAACAGGTTTACCAAAAAGTCAACCCTGACTCGGATGTCAGTATAAAAGATGTGATGAGTACCTGGACCCTACAAATGAACTTCCCCGTTCTAAAAGTAGCCAGATTTGACGAGGATCATGTCGCGGTGTCACAAGAACGGTTCCTGATCGCGGGAGAGGATACCAGTGGGGACAAGGTGTCACCTTACAGGTTATAAATTTTTTTAATTTTATTATTTGGTCACATTGATATTTGACTGTGATCGATCTCACATACGCGAAAATAGGTTGCAATGGATCCAAGTCAGATATATCGCTTCTAGATTCTGTAAACTTTGTGAATCTAACCCTGTTTCCTCTCCAGTTACCAGTGGTATGTACCAGTTAAATACGTGAAAGATTGGGAGGTATGGAAACTCACCGATTTTGGTGTGAGAGTAACATTCATATTAATCCCCCTACCGGTATAATCTTTATTACTTCGTCACTGTATGCATACGTCACGAAAGAAGGTATCTTCACTGCCTTCCCCACTAAGTAGAAATTCCTCTTTTCTCCCTCTTTGTGTATCCCTCCCCCATATAATAACGTCATTGAATGTAGGCTGATTTGCGACGTCATAACTACGTAGAAATCTTATCAACAAATTATCAGTGTTCTACTAGACTGAGGTCTGAGGCATTATTAAACTTGACACCATAAGAGAAATTCGAGAATATTCCTATCAG